>PVKH010001939.1:0-28683 GCA_004027955.1 Chaetophractus vellerosus
AAAGGACGAGCTGGGAAATTCTCTCTGAATGTTGAAATCAGTTCCCTTTTATGGCAGTCAACTAAATGGATAAAAGTGTCATCCATTCTTGATCCAATCTCACTGATTGATGCAGATGTAATCAGCCATCCATGCAGTAAACCCAATTAGCCCAGTGCTTGCTGGACCTAATAGCTGGACACAATTACCTGGCCGAGTTGACATATTAGCCTAACCATCACACTTGCATTCATATTAGATGATTTTTTACAAGGATGCAGGCATAAGTCTTGAATTGTTTAGCCGCAGCAGCTCCGTGTTTCACGGGTGACTTCGCCATGCCTGTGGCGGCTCTGCCCTGCCTGTGACGGCTCTGCCCTGCCTGTGGCGGCTCTGCCCTGCCCCTGGCGGCTTTTTCTGCCTTGCCCATGGTGGCTTTGCCCCGCCCACTGCGGCTTTGTCCCACCCACGGCGGCTTGCCTTTCTCAAGGCCGTCTGCCCACTATGTTTATATGCATAAGGAAAGAGATGACCTTCAAAGAAGAGAAATAGAATACATTAATTCTAACTGGGTAACATCATTTAAATAATGAATATGTTTGTCTTTGGAAAAGTGTAACATAAAGTAGAGCAATCAAATTGACTTTATTGCCATCTATTAGGTAATCTCGACTTTACCCACATAAACTAGCTATATAGAAAACAAATGCAGGAAAATAAAAGTGTAACATAAACCGAACCTGGGGCCTCCCATCTGGTATACCGGCACCCTTATCCACTGGGCTATCCAGCCGGCCCCAGGCCTCATCTTTAAAGAGCTGGGTAGAGCCAGGGTTTGAGTTCTTCACTGACACCAGGAAGAATGTTAAAAATAGAACCAAGTCATATGACTCCAATTTTAGATAATCAAAAAATTCCTAACACATATGTCCCAATAGTTTGCAATAGTGTTTTACATTTATGTAATAAGACACAGTGATGTTTACAATTCAGGTATACTAGTTTGGGCTGATAATATAACAAGTGAGACAAATTATCAAAGAAAATCAGATGACAATGAAGCCTGAAATGTAGATATCCCTAGGAAAAGCTGCTGGACCTGTTTTATATGCATAAGGAAAGAGATGACCTTCAAAGAAGAGAAATAGAATACATTAATTCTAACTGGGTAACATCATTTAAACAATGAATATGTTTGCCTTTGGAAAAGTGTAACATAAAGTAGAGCAATCAAATTGACTTTATTGCCATCTATTAGGTAATCTCGACTTTACCCACATAAACTAGCTATATAGAAAACAAATGCAGGAAAATAAAAGAAGATTTAAGTTTCAGAAAGGGGTTAATTTAAGTTTTAGGGTTGACTGCCAGGTCACCGACTACATCACTATTTAATCAACCACTAGTTAACAGTTCACGTGAAACTAGTAAAAGTTAATCCAAGTGATCTCATATACCAAAATCTTTTCTATTACCCATCTTTATAAAACAGAATGAGGAGAAAATCCTTTTGGAAAAAAGTTACTCACAAAAGCAAATACACTGTAAGTGACCTTGCCAAACTTTAACCACCATTTACTATTTTTGAATTGCCAATGACAGTTAGCACCTCACTTTCAGTATTACACTTCATGGAATGTGTCCCTGCCTCTTGATAAAAGAAAAAGTGGTCATTAACTACGAAGAAACAATCAGCTTGCCAAGAGAGTTCTGCTCTGAATCTTAACGGAGAAGAATTAAAATAAACACTGAAGTGGAAAATATCCCAAATAGAAGGAAGAGTGCCATCTTCTGTTCTCCACAGAAATCCTGGATTCATGGAATAGGTGGGTGGAAACAGAAAGAAAAAAGAATGGAAAAAAGAATAACACATCTTGAGCTCCAGCAGAAATCCTATTGGAGTTAACTGAAACATTCCAAGGAAAAGGGGGTTTCTGCTTTAGAAAAATCATAGCAAAATTCTAAAAAATTCATCTTTCATATTGAAAGAAAGGTGATGGCCGTCTTTCTTAACAATAATGAAAAATACGTAATCATACTTTTTCTGTAAATAAAAGACAATGGCAATGTTTTTCTTTCCAGATCATCAGACAGTATAAGTCACCATAAGGATGGTTTTTGCAACACCACTGCACCACAGGTTAAGTTCCAAGTTTATAAGATTTCCTCTTCCTTAAAGTACCCACTTTTTTCTTTATTTTTGTTTAACTTTTCTTAATTAAAAAAGAAAATTATCTATTATCTATGAATGATAGGCATTACATTTTCTGAAGTTTAAACTTATTTTTCAATTAATGACTGATGTTTATGATCAAAGCAGGCATATTTTCCATTATCCCATGTAGCCTAAAGGAAAAATACATGTTTTACAGTGATTTTAAAGAGTCAGTAGATACATGCTCCTTATGAGGGAAAACACTCTTTCAAACTATCTTTTAAACTATGTCATCATCAAAGTCACTACTGCATTTTAAAAAAAGTAGAAGAAAAGCTTTAGAAATAATTAAGTTGTTATTTTCAAAATAAAACTTTCAATTTATGAGACATGTGATATAGTTACATTTGGCAACAAAAGAGAAAATATTTGTTTATGTCATTTGTATTTAATTACCTATATTCGCCCTTGTGCTGTGTGCTACTGCCTTGAAACAATAACTATGTTTTATAATTTTTTTAACGCTATTACATCTGGGTCTGTAATCAGCTATCATTAATCTCCCTGGCCAGAATATCCGTTGGCCTTCACCTGTGCTCAGCTCTGTTGAGATACAGTGATCAAAATAACAAAGGACTGCCAGTCCATTGACAGCAGAAGATAATGGAATGCACTGAAGGTCAGAGCACAGCAAAACCAGAGAAACAAAATATTCACTTCTTTTTTTGTATTTGTCATTTGCAGAATTTATATTTCTCCATAGACAGAGGATCATCCCAGGTAATATTTCTTAAGACAACATTAAGGAAAAAAGATACTGAAAGACTAGAAGATATTACAAATTGAAAAACAAATGCTCAACAATTTTGGGGTTACAGCAAATTCAATTCCCTTTGGACAGTAGAATCCCCATATTACACACACTAAGATGCTTCTCTTAACCCAATCATCAGTTTTGGTTTTGCAAAACTTGGCTTCAACATAATCTAAGGTTGTCAGACTAGTTTTATGACAGCAAAAAGAACTAGAGAACCCAAGTATATTTTTTAAATGCATTTTAAAGACCCTCCATAGCTACTGTAACAAGATAATATCTTAATACTCTAATCATGGATTCTTTTAAACATAGTGTTTACCCCCCACCCACTGCCTCCTAAAATGAAAGTACCAGACATTACAAAAGAATAAAAAAGACATAGGGATTTTATTTAAGATGTACAACTAAAGAAAACTGTAGAGGTCAACAGCAGAAAATAAAGTAACCCGAATTTTGAAAGCTGAAAACCAGATAGACTTGAAAAAATATCCTAAATGCTCACCAATAGGAGATAGAAAATAAATCTTGGTCTAATCAAGCCATGGAACAGACTCACAGCAATGAAATGGGTAAATTGCGGATACTCATATCAACATGGATTATTCTAAATGACCATAATATTCAGCAAATGTTTCCATTTACATCAAGCTCAAAAGAGAGCAAAACTAAACTGTATTGCGTAGAGAGGCACACAGAGGTGATTTAAAATGTGAATAAAAGTAAGAAAGTGATTACCAAAAATGTCAGGATACTGGTTGCCTTAAGAGGAGATGGGTAGTAAAATAAGCAAGGGATCTACAGGAAGTTCTATGGAGCTGGTAATGGTCTATTCACTGACCTGGGTAGTGGTTAAACTGTTGTCACTTTAAAATTATTTGTTATACTACACATATGCAGTTTAGGCTCTGTTTTCTATGTGTGTTCTGTATCATTACTCAAAAGTTAAAATCAAAGAGATGGACTAGTGATGACTGATGCAGCAGATCAAAACAAGCTGAAAGCTTACTGAGTGGGGGCAGGGAGAGCAGGGATGCTAAAAGGCAAGCTTATTGTTACCACACAACTCCAGAAATATTCAGGAATTAGGTCAGGTACCTCTGAAGATGGGAGGGAAGATGAAACTGAAAAGCAAATTAGTTGAAAGTCTGTTTGGAAACAGTAAGTCCCCCCAGATTCCACTTCCACCCATGTAGTCAGATGCCTTCCCTGACTTACCCTGTCAGGTGGCTGGAGTTTGGCCAAAAATTTTGGACTCAGGGACCCAGGCACTGGTGAGAAGAAGGGCATGGAAACAGGGGAATTAGGTGAAAGAAAACATGCCAAGTAGATACATCACCAGCCCCCTGACCCAGCTTGACTCCTAGAATGCTGTTAGCTAGACTTACCCACTTTCACTCCCTACCCAAGCAGGTATTGGAAAGTTCCTCTATGGAGAAACTAACTGATGGTTGAAGAGAAAAACAGAGATAGTGAGAGTCAGAGCTCCCCAACAAAACAGGGAGTTCCCAACTAATCACCCTACAGGGAAACCCATTTCCAGATAAGCTCTTCTTAAGGACTAGAGTTTCCAATCAGGTTTTTAGGAATTACTTAGGAATTACCAAGGATCACCAGGGACTTGAGGAAAGTACCTTGTAAGAAAGAAAAAGATAAAAACAGCAAGCAAACAAACAAATAAGAAACTCAGGAAAACAAAAACAATATTTAAAAAATGGGAGAAAACCTCAAAAATCTGTCATCAATATCCTCACAGAACTAGGGGAGAAACTGCATCCACAAAACACAAATGGGTGAATTTTTTGACATCTAAATTATACCTCAATTAGTCTTTTTAAAAACACACAAATGTGTTGTTAAGCTTTAAATTAAACTTTCAGACAGCAAAAGAACTTGAAAATAGAAGTGAAATAGAAAGTAGAAAAATAAAGTTGAGATTTCCAAAATAGTAAAGCAAAAGACAAAAAAAATTTGAAAATAAGAGAAAAAATATAAGAAATTAAAGGATCATTTGAGGACTTTCAACATCTAACTGAAAAGAGTACTAGATACATATAACAGAGAAAATGAAGGCCAGGATATTATCAAAGAAATCGTAAAAGAAATTTTCTCCAAACCAAAGGACATGTTCAGAACCAAAACAACAACAACAATAATAATAATAAATCATCCCTTTACCAGGAACCAGACATTATGAAGTCTCAGAGCACCAGAAATAAAGAGAAGACACTAAAATCTTCCAGAGGAAAGAAGCAGGTCACATAAGAGAGACTGAGAGTCAGATGGCAGTAGACTTCTAAATACTAACTCCAGAAGACAGAAAACACTGGAGCAATGTATATATATATACATATTTGTCAAATCTTCAATTCTACACCCAGCCAAACTTCTATGAAGCATAAGCGTAGTTTACACACTATAATCTCAAAATAAAAAGTATTTCTCATTACCCTCCTTCAGGAAGCTACAGGAGGATGTGTTCTACCAACATAAAGGAAAATAATGAGGAAACATGGATTCAGATAATAGAATATCCAAAGGAGAGAGGTGATAGGATTTATCAGGGTGATGATAAAAGAAGATTCCAGAATGAGTGCAAACCCAGAGAGCAAGTAATCCACATTTGAACAGGAGAACAATGACCTTTCAAAAAAATACCTCAAAGGAAATATGAATGAGTAAAACTGACAATTTGGTCAGTGTTTAAATATATTGAGAGAAAAATTACAATTCAGGCAGGGACTTTTGGAACCAGTGATTAGTACTTCAACAAAAAAAGCAAACAAAAACTGGGACAATTACTCCAGAGAAAACTAATATTAGTTAAATACATTATATGATTCAGCTGTGAAAAGTATGAAATGGCCTTAAAAATGTAAACACTGAATTTGGATATATCCAAAAATTGTGATATAACACTAATGGACAAATTAGGAAGGGAAAATGAAAGTAAGTTAAGTCCTCATCTGTCATAAATATCTGTATTAATTTCCTATTGCTGCTGAAACAAATTATCACAAATTTTGTGGCTTAAATCAACACAAATTTATTATCTTACTGTTCTGGAGGTCAGAAGTCCAAATGAGTCACACTGGGCTAAAAGTCAAAATGTGCAGGACTGCATTCCTTTCTGGAAGTTAAGAGGGCAAATTTGTTTTATTCCCTTTTCCAGATTCTAGAGGATGTCCTCATTCCTTACCTGAAGGCTGCCTTCCTCCATCTTCAAACCCACCATTGGACATTTGAATCTTCCTCAAAATGCATCATTTTAACACTGGCTCTTCTGTCTCTCTCTTCCACATTTAAAGGAATCTTGTGATTACTTTGGGCCCATCTGGATAATTTAGGATAATTTCTTAATTTTCAAGTCAGATAATTAGAAACCTTAATCCCACATGCTACCTTAATTCCCTCTTGTCATGGAGCATAACATATTCACAGGTTCCAGGGACTAGATTATGGATATCTTTGGAGAGTGGGAGCAGGGCATTATTTTGCCTTACCACAATATCTAAAATTGAAAACCAAGAAATAGCAGTATAAGCATGTTATTTTGAAACATAAATGCAAATACCAAAAGAACTTGCCAAAATTGTTGAAAATGGTTGTATCTACAGAGAAGAATTTGGGATCAAGGAGAGAAAGAACAGAGGACTATTGTATTTCATATAAACTTGTAAAATTATTTGATTTTATAAATTATATACAGAAATTCATTTCCTAAAATAAAAATAAAGAAATATTTATAGTTCCATTTTTCTTTCCTTCTCCTCCTAGTACCCATCAAAAGCATCCACAAAATAGATTCCTGAAGCCAATATCAGAAACGAGAGTTTTGAAAGCAAAGCTTTCAATTTGCAAAGAGTGTGGTTTTGTTGACATAAGAAAAGTCTCTTGAGTCCAAAGAAGAAGCACTAAAGGAAGTTCACCACAGGTGAGTTTTTGTCATAACAATAGTCTAGAACGAGTGCAAGGAACAACCAGATGAAGCCAGATGAGAGTCATTCTGGCTGGGAAGGAAAATGGGAGTTGGATTGGTAGTGAGTCCTAGCACAAGGACACTAAATCTGGTGGGAGGGAAGGGGGCACGTATGTAGAAGGCAGAAAGTCAAAAGACCACCAGTACTATTCAATAGTCTACCTCAGGGAAATTTGTGGAAGTAGAAGCAAAGCCTGCAGACTGTCCATCACTTGTCCCTTGATGGAGAGAAACCTTAACTCTTCTAGTGGCTGTTTGATGAGCACCTTCTGTCAATGCCCTTGGTTCAGCCAGGAGATGTGGCATGAATTATTGCCTCATTATTCTCTGGAACCTAATGAGCTGCTCCAATGATGACAACCCCTGGAATAATCACATGACCCCTCAACTAGACAGTGCTGACTCCCACCCACATTCCACTAGTGCTGCCTTTGGAAACTTGTTCACAGTCCGTCTCATCCTTGACATCTGGTAATCACAGTGTGTTTAGGAATCTATCATAGGACTCACCACCTACTGCACAATGATCTGCTTTCTCTCTTGTCTCTTCCCTCACTATACTGTGAAAGCCTGGAGGCAGAGGATATGTCTTTCATCTCTATATTGCATAACTACACAATTCCTGATGCAGTAGGTACTTAACAAATGATCACAAAATGAATGAATGAAAATACGGAGCTTGCCTAGGATGTTCCAATCTAAATAATTGTCCCAAAATTGATATACTGATTGGTCTGAGATTTCTTTTCAGACAAAGAATAAGTTGACTAGGTTAGCAGGAAATAAAGTAAGAGGATATTATTTAAGCTGTAACAAAATGACCTCAAAAATATTGAAGTTTGTTTTCAAATTTAATCTCCTCTGTTTTAGATATGTACCTAATTTTTTGCTTAAAAGTCAGACAGATTAAGGTTCAAATTTCTTCTTAATCACATGCTATCAATGTGACATTGAGTTATTTTATTTTGTGTGACTTTCCTCTTTTAAATATGGATAAACATTGTGTTCATAGAATATTGTAATAATGAGATAATATTTTACTAATATATATAGTAAAAAATGCTACAAATGTTATATGTACAATATATAGTAGCAAAATCTATTATATAATATTTTGTGATAGTACAAAAGATTGTAGAACTCTATATCAACTAGCAACCCAGGTCTTTATGATTTATAAAATCATCCCTAATTACAGGAATAAATGGTTTATTACATGCATATTATTCTATTTAATGAAAACACATTTTGTAATTCAATTTTTATACATGCCATTCCATTTAAGGAAGACACATTTAATAATTTCCTTTAAACTTTAATAGTCCATTACTTCCTCATAAAAGCAACTTACAACACAATTAATAAACAAAAGCTAGGAAATAGAAATTATGCTACTATTCCCAAATCTTAGAAAATAAAATGAGCATTCAAAGCTCAAATGAGAAGAATGAAATTTTTAAAGCAACATTAAATATTCAAGTCCAGTTTCAGTATTCAAAAGCTAATGTATTTTTTAGCCAATTTGTCCGAATGAGTTTACAAATGTAGAAAATTAATTTATCTTGCAATTTGGTTCAAATGGGATTATAATCGGTATAGCATGAAAGCTAGTATGCTAAATATATATTCAGAGCCACACAGATTTAATAAATATTACAGAATAACTGGCTACATAACCATCAACATACACCAGAAGGAATTCACTCCCCTTGCTTTATACAGCTATTCAATGAAATGTTCAGGAATTATACTTAAAAATGATTCTAATATTTGAAAGCAACTGAATTTAATAGTATTATTTAAAAACTGGATAATTATATATAAATTATGGACTTTGGCTTCATCAAGCTTAAACTCTTCAGCATTTCTAATACTTAGGACCACCCATCCCATAAAAATGAGTGTCATTCCCAGGTAAAGTGTGTAGCTCCTAGTAATATAATTCCTATTTCTGTTTTTACCTATCTTGATGTACATTCCTCAGATTCTCAGGCTTTCCATTTGTCTGCCTTTGCTCAAAGCTTCTTAAGAATCTCCATTGCAAGATTAACTCTGTTCCAGGCCCTGTGCTAGTCCCTTTGCATATATTATCCCAAACCACCTTCACAAGAAGCCTGTAGGGTAAATAAATGTTACAGAATTTGGAGATTGATGCTTAAATAACTTGCCCGACATTCTTACTGTTGGTAAATAGTGGAGACCAGACCCTTAATCACCACACTCTGTGGTTTCCAAAACTTTTCTTAGCTTCAGAACAAAAGTCCATTCAGAAGCTCAGCATGTAAAATACATAAACTTAGACCAAAGTCCTTTGATTGAATTAGGGTGAAGGATTGAGGATCTAACCTTACTTCTTTGTCCACTCCTTCAGAAAGAACTCCAAGGAGCATAGATTTAAAACCACTGCTCTCTATCTTTGCCTAAAATAAGCTTGTTTGGAGGCATTCCCTCTCAGGGCCATCACACTGAAAACAATGGTTCCTTTAATGGAAAATGCAGCAGGTGCCTCTGTGGCCGGTGTCATATCCCATTTAACCTATGGGTCTAGGAGAGAGTTCAGACACCTGGAACTACCAAGCCCCAGGATCTTCTCCCATGCTGTGGGAGCTCATCAAATTAGCTGCCAGTGAAACCTACGAAGGACAGGGAGTTAATGCATCCAAGACAACACTCAACCAACAGAAGACAGGATGGGAGGGGAAATGTTCCATCCTCCAGCTTCCCAGAGGGACTTCTCATAGGTCCAGGGAATCAAGCCCCCATGTCCTGAGGCAACAATCTCCAGAATACAGGCAACATTTGCTTTCCCTCTTTTTTCTCTACTATCCTCACTCTCTACTCTTGATTCTTGGTATCACCTCACAAATTAACTGCTTCACCCAAGACCTTGTTTCAGGCTTTCCTCTCAGGGGACTCAAATTGAAACAAGATATGCTGACAGCAATGAGCCACGTTTAAAACCAAAGGAATTGGTTCAATGACAGAACTTTTGGAAAGAAAAGTTAAAACAAGAGCTTCTCTAGTACCCCTACATCATTCCCCTCTCTAACCTTCTCACCTGCTTCTCTAATTATAGCACTAGCCAAAAGTGAAAAATTGCAGGTAGATTATAAGCATAGAAATTTCTATAAATGTATTACAGCATTTTATCATGCCTCAAAAATAAAATCGTTATTATTGTATCATGATATTGCTCTATTATAGCATAAGAAATAAGTGCAAATTAAAATATAAATATCGGGAACCGGCTGTAGCTCAATTGGTAGGGCTCCGGTTTACCACATGGGAGGCTCTGGGTTCGGTTCCTGGGGCTTCCTCGAGCAGGCAGACCGCCTCCAGAAGGCAAGCCACCGTGGGCAGGGCAAGCTGCCGCGGGCAGGGCAAGCCCCCATGAGCAGGGCAAGCCCCCGCGAGCAGGCAGGCCGCCCCGAGGTCGCCTCAGCGGGGGGAGACAAGCAGACACAGAAGAACGCAAAAATGAACACAGCAAGAGCAAGCAGAAAGGGGGGGATATATAATTTTTTAAAAAATTTTTAATATATATATAAATATTACTTTGCAGTTCTAAGTGCTCCATAGATATGATGGAATTTGAAGAGATTCTCTAGAAGAGACTCCTGACAAAAGCAGTGAAATGTTCTGAAATCTTGAGTCTGCTAACTTCCCCTTAGTATGAACTGCTCAGGACGCAGATGCTGCAGGCTCTCACTTCCCCATCTTAAGAACACTTCTTGGTTCTTTTTTATTTAATTTCATAAGATAAGACATATAAATCAACAGAAACAATAACTAAACTTATACCAGATTCTAAATCAGTAGTAATAACAGAAGTTCTACAGAAATTCATTGAGAAAACTGAGATTACTTGTTACTATGACAAATACCACATAATGCTTTGCCTTAAGCAACAGAAATTTATTGGATTGCAGTTTCAGAGGCTGGAGGCTTGCTTCCTCCCTGGTCCACAGCTTCCCTGCAGCAGGCAATCCTTGGGTCCCTTGGCTTTTCAGTCACATGGCAATGTCTTCCCTTTCCCTTCCTGGTTCTACTGACTTCTAGCTTCTGGCTCTTCCCCCTGACTTTCTCTTTATAAATCCCCCAGTAATAAGCCTCCAGGATTAAGACCCATCCTGATTCAGTTGACCACACCTAAACTAAAAATAACATCTTCAAAAGTTCCTATTTATGATGGGTTCAAACCCACAGGAAAGGCATTAAAATTAAGAACATGCTTTTTCCTGGGTTACACAATTCAGCTACTACAGAAAGTAAAATCATTGTGGGTTGATAGGGTTCGGCTAGACTCCTAAAAGGAAATGTGACCTAATCTGGGATAAGAACTGAAATAAAGAACAAAGAGAGGAGAGCACTGTGGCTGTGGGGGAGGGAGAGAGGGAAATCAGAATGAACAGAGTGAGGAAAGCACAGGAAGTCATGCCATGCGGTGGAGCATGGCACCAGCACGATTGCACTAAGTACAATCTGAATTGAGATCTATTGTTGAAACGAAAACTACAAATGTGAATACAGAGGCCCTAAAGCAAAGAACAGCTTAAGGTTAGAAAGTTCAGCTTTCAAAAAAATTATTTTAAAGTTTTTTAAGCAGCTATCTACAGAATCAGGATTTTGCATTTACTGATGCCTCTAAATCTAAAATTTAAGCTTTAAAATTTAAACATTTGAACTTGAACTTTAAAAAAATTTTTTGAACAAAGATGTATGTATTCAAATTAAATATTCCCAATTTGGCTATGCTTTCTAACTTACTTTATGTGCATTTTATGTCTAAAGGATTAAATTTTTAAATTATTGAATATGTATTGTTCTCATTGTAAAAAGGTTGCAAAATTTAATAACTCTGAAAAAGGATACATAGAATCATTTTTTAATATCTCATAGATTTGAGTTTTTGATATTTTGAGTTGATATCAAGAAGACTAAACCCTATTATAATTTAATATTTACTTGCTTTTCTAAGAAGTTTCCATTACTTATTTGTCTAGTTTCATTCAGTTGTGGTTTGTTCAACACTGAACTAATTTAATTTTCTCCTTCATCTGCAAAGAAAATTAAAATTAATTTGAAATATGTAGTTAAGAAAAAAGAAAATATTTCAAAAATAAAAGACATGATATTTTAAAAATCATTTTAAAGAACTTCCTTTAAAGTAGCATTTCTGATTTTACTTTATAAAAGGAGAAATAACATAGTATTTTTTCTTTTTACCAAATTAGATTGCCTAAAGTGTGACTTGTTTTTATTCATTCTATTTTGTGTAAAAATCTGATTAGCAATATGTCCTAGCACCTTTTCCTTACTTAGAAGTAGGGTCATGAAGATAATTTTTATTTTTTGACATACTTCATTTTAAATCTTATCTCATGACCACTTCTGAAAATATTATTTGTTTCAAGGTAGAGATGTCATTGAAGGTGACAAGCTGGCCATGCAGATAATATCTGTGTCCTGTGACACCATTTGGGGAATGTTAACAGTCAATAATCCTGTGCTCACCTGCCCCTCCAGAGACTTATTTTTTTACAATGCCTGCAGAGTCAATCTAGATCTGACAGATTAATTTGTGCTAAGAAAACTAAGAGCATTATGCTAGAATTTTTTTATTAATGATAACTGCTATATAATAATTCCCAAAAAATAAAAAAGAATGAAAACAAAATTTAAAAAATAATTCCCAAGAATATTTTATAATCTCCATGAAAACAGAGACTATGACTATTTCACTGAGTAGTATCAATCTAGAGCCAGACGGGATAGATGCTTTATAAATATCTATTAAATTATTTAATTAATTTATTATTTGATATTAGAGGAGGGGTATCTGTTACCTATCTCCCTGATAAAGTTTCTATAATTAGATTTACAGACTTCTACTTGACAATTGTAGAATCAGAGTAAGAAGCACTACTTGATAAACCACTAAGCTGTGATAGCTCAAGTATCCATATCTGATATCAAGGAGGGTGTGCAAGAAGATGAGAATGCTTGTGAAGCTGATAAGGACCCTTGGAAATGGTGACAAACAGAAACTTAGAGCTCCTCTTTTCTAGGCCCTAGGCAAACCTTCTCCATTTCTGTTCATATCATTTTCCTTGGACTGGAATAGAGTACAACTGATTGGCTTTAGCTTTCTTTACACTCACACTTTAGTCATGCCTCCTTGATTCTACACTACATTGACCCCAAGCCTCCCAGCTACATATTTAGAAACCTTTTCTTGAATGACATTCTCAGTTGGCTAACCTCATCCCTTATGCATTCACTTTTAATAGTCTTGCACTTCAGGTTCTAGGAGCAGCCTACCATGTCCTTATTTTCAGTTACTACTATATCTGATGTTGTGTTCAAGCAACAGTTTTGAATAGGCAATAGCAAGCAAATGAGGTGAGATTTAGCCTTAGCTTCTGGTATACAGTATTAAAATAAACCTCAAGTAGGTGCTTGTCATTCTTAGTTTGTCCTAGGATATTTGTTATTTTGAAAGTTGTTTAAAATGACTAGGCTAGCAGGTGGGGCTTGTAAAACATTTAAGGGCAGGCAAATACATTCACTTTGATATCTTTTATTATACTAAGGTATGTAGTATAAAATCATAAAGAGAGGTCTTCTTGGAATTTTTTAAAGTTTAATAATTTCAACTGGAACATATAAAATCATGTTCAGTACATCCTCTATATGAAAGTAAGTTTATCTAAATATTTAAGAATTCATTTTTCCATTTGCTATTTATTTACCCTCCTTTATTTCTTTCTTCTCCCTGTCTTCCTTTTGGTTATTTCACTAACCAATAAAACCAGAAAGCAAGAAAAAAAAGGCTTGATAGTTTGTCAAACTATAATTGGATGGTTTCAGCATCTTATTCCCAAATCACATTATTCCAACTAACATGTTGATTTTTTCTGAACACATTTCTCACAATAATTGAGTTCTTTTGATCTGTTAGGGGTTGAATAGTGTCCCCAAAAAGACATGCTGAAGTCTTAATCCCCAGGATCTCAGAATGTGCCCTTACTTGAAAATAAGGTCTTCATAGAGGAATTAAGCAAGTTAAAATGAGGTCATCCTGGAGTAGGGTGGGCCCTTAATCCAATATGACTGGTGTCCTTACAAGAAAAGGAGAGAAGATATAGATGGACAAAGAGGAGACAACTATGTGATGATAGAGGCAGAGAATGAGTCACACCACAACCCAAGGAATGCCAAGGATTGCCCACCATTTCCAGAGGCCGGGAGAGAGGCATGGAACCCATTCTTTCCTACAGACTTCAGAAAGAGCATGGCCCTTCTGACACCTTGATTTCAAACTTTTAGCCTCCAGAACTATGAGGCAATAAATTTATGGTTAAGTCATCTAGTTTCTGGCACTTTGCTATGGCAAGCCTAGGAAACTAAGCTACTATTAATAATTACATCTACAGTACAGTAATTGTATTTTCCACAATATGTATAGCCTTTTGAAATATCTGCAAATCTAGTTCTTGATCTTACAATGGCTAAAATTGTGGGTTCAATTTATATTTTTAACATATGATGCCAATTAGTGACACATTTTTATAATCTGTCAATTTTCTATTATGTGAACTTTATAGTGTATGACTTAGTGACTCCAGATGGTTAATTTTACTCTGCCAGGTGACTATGCACAGGTTTTGGGTACATTAAAGTGAATAAACCAAGTACAGATCCTAGAATTGTGTAGCTAAAAAACAGGAGAAATTATTTTATCCTAGAAGAGTAACTGCCGTAAAGTCATCCACCTCCACAGAGAAAAATCTCAGGATTGCTTCTGCCTGCCTTTGAATAGCACCACCTTCTGTTACTTTCACTGTCATTAGCTGCAAAATGCCCCCAAGCCAGCTGACCATGGATGGGACTATTTTGTATTACAACTTTAGGAATGAAGAAGGTCTATCAACCCAAACATATTTCCAGCAGGAGTTAAGCATAGTATCGGCATGTCCTGAGACCATGCCAAGGTCATGGTAATTGAGTCATGCTGGTGACACAGAGAAAGACGCTTGTCTTCCACATTACTTTTGCCACTGTGACTTGGAGAAAGACACTTCAAAGTCTAGATCAAAATAATAATATATACGCAAGTTGTGTGTTAAGAAAAATGAGAAAATAGGATAAAAATCCAGTTCAGTGTCATTTGAAATTGAATTTGATCTATTAGAAAGTTGCTCCTGTCTACTTACATTCTTTCTGCAATGTTTTAATGCAGGCTTCAGAGAATCTATTCTCTATTCACAGGAAAACTCCCTCCCCAAAATGATTATTCTATTTCTCACTACTTCCCTCTACTCTCTCAATTCTGTGGGTTTTAACTCCATCCCCCACTGAATAATTCCTAGGGATCACAGATACATCTGCCTTTGCTAAATCCTTTGAATAATTCTCCATCCTCATTTTACTGCCTTTCCTCTATGTACCTGTGCATATTAAGGGATGAGCAAAATGATCCATAGAAGGGCAAGAAGAAATTATTAAAATTTCCCATTTAGATTTATTTTTATTTTAAAAATAAGAAACAAATTAAGCATCACTGATATTTAATAAATCATTAGACAGTGGTGCCCTCATTTGACCCATCAGACATATATGGTCACAGTCACAAAGCATACCCTAAATATCAAGAGGAAAGTGTAGAAGCCCCACAACTCAGAGGGGTTGTAGTGGGTCCTCACTTACAGTTTAGCTAAATTCATTGCAGTCTGTCTATATGTGCATGTTTAATGGTTTTATGAATTATATTATCAACTTTAAACTAAGTAATTCATTGGAATGAACAAGTGGCTTTAAAATTGATCCCCACAACATTAATGTAATGGGGTTTAGAATAAAACTTTCCTTTTGCTCTAGAATAGTAACCTGGACCTAAAGTTGAGAACAGACTGGTATTAAGTGCCTCAAATTCTAAAGAGATCTAGCAATAATTAGGGCTAGGTATTAAGCTCTACAGATTAATAAAAAGCAGCAAAACCAGACCTATTTCAATTAGAGATTCTTTTCTATACATATTTTTAATTACATCAATACATCAGTGATTATCAAATCTTTTACTCTAGGCTTCGCTTACTGGCTTAAGCTCCAAACTCACCTATCCAAACCCTATTTGACATCTCCATTTGAATAGGCATCTCAAGATTAATAGGTCTAAAACAGAACTCCTGATTTTTGCCCCTCCACCCCAAACTGGCTCCTCTCTGAGTCTTTCCCACCTCAGTAAATGGTACCACAATTCACTAAGTTACTCAAGTCAAAAATCTACGAGCTACCTTTGATTTCTCCTTTTCAACACTTTTTTCTGTTATACCCTACATATGTTTCAGCAGCAAGTCTTACCAGCTTCTACCTCCAAACCCAACTATTTTGTACTGCAGTCTTTGCTACAACCTCAGGCCAACATCATGTCACAACTAAAGTCAAGGTGTCAGGTAGGCTGCAATCCCATCTGAGGCTAATTCAGATCCTTGTGGTTCTAAGACTGAGGTCCGGGTTTTCTTGCAGACTCATGCCTAGGGACTGTCTCCACAGCTACAGGCCACCCAACATGCCCCTCCCTGTGGCCCTCTCTGCATCATGGTAGCTGCTCCCTCAAAGCCAACAGGAGAATGTCTCCACTATTTAAAATATTTGACTTCTTCTGTCTCTGACCTCTGAAAATTGAGGCAGGAAGAAACTTGTGTACATATGCAACTAATATAACATGCAACCAGAAATGAATGCACCTTTCTCTGATGAGGTGAAGCCAGGGAAACCCAAACACAGAAGAAAATAGAACATTCTAATGCCCACAGTATGGCACAGCTTCAAAAAAATAAAATAAAATGAAAGGAGAGTGAGGAGAAAGAAAAGAAAGAGAAGGAGAAGATATAACAAGGTAATTGCAGCCTTTGGGAAAGAGCAATAGCAGTTTTGATGGATGACATTTCATTACAAAAATTAGCTTTAGATCAACAGTGCAGTAGGTCACATACAACAACAGGCTCCACAAGAAATGAGTGGTAGCTTCAAATCAGGCTTTTCTTTCATGTACTAAAGAAAGTACTATAGGTACCCATCTTACTTCAGTCATTTCATCAACTAACAATTAAGATAAATCTATAAATAATTGTGTTGTGCTTATTACAGAAGACTATGTAGTAGTAATATTAATTATTTAAAAATTACTTTGGTAATGCTATCATTTTTAAACTATAGTCTTTAATTTTTACTATGAAAGTGATGTTAAATTTAGGGTTAGCTCTTGAATATGTCTCATGATTTGTCTTTAAAAAGACTTATAATAAAGGAAATTGACCAGAAAGCCAATTTTTGTTTCAACTGATGTCCAAGGTAAATACTATAAAATAGTTCACAATTACAGATAAATGTACACTTAGACAATTTTTATATGATAGAAATAAAGAAATCTTTAAATTACCATAATTTAAAGAAGCTATCTACCCTTTCTTTGCTTTTTTTCCCCTCATTTACCTGCAGCTGTAATTTCTTCCACTTATGATTTCTTCCTTTGAAGCAAAAACAGGGTAAGAGAAGATGAAAGATGCTGTCCCTTCCTACTTTATGCAGGCTGCTAAGGGGCAGAGCTATATTAAAAGGAAAGCACATTTTACATGATGTTTTTGAAGGACAGTGGAAGCCCTCATCAGAATTGCCTCCATACAGGCCCAATGGCCTTCCTGAAATCTCTACCCCTGACTCTTTGCCTTTTTTTAGGAGGCATGTGCTTCTCTGTAAGTAACATATGTTGACTTTTAGAGGAATAAAGACAGAACTCTCTAAATTCCTTTTTCATGGTACACAAAAAAGGTTGTAGGGCTGGGGAGTGAAGGAGAAAAACCACATGGCTAGAGAAGCAATTAGTAGGCAGGGGTCAATAACAGGGGAACGAATAGAAACAACCAAAGGGGCCAAGGTAAGATCTGGATTATGCTCTGGAAGAAAGTCAGCCTACTTCACAGTTTTGCAATGAATCAGTCCTGGTTACAGTCAAAAGTTGAAAGTGAAAAAAAGCAAGCAGTATAACTTGACTATCAATAAAAAGAGAGGAATAGATGCACATAGTGGATGATAAATGTAGTCTTTGAAAATAAGACCAAACATGATTCCTACACATGCCAATAAAGCACCACTTCATCTCACAACCCACAACATACCACGTTTATGGAAGGAAGTTGTAATATTTTTATGTTTATCAGGCTGGGTACTAGATGACACAGGCAAGAAATAGATGACACAGTCAAATTGGGTAATTTGAAGAGAGTTTAATGAATACACTACAAAGTTGTGAGCAGAATGTATAGAAACCCAAGAGATAGTACAATGAAATGAATTAGCACTGAAGGAACCATTTCCACATTCAGGCCTGAGAGGGTGTATTAGTTAGCCAAAGGGGTGCTGGTGCAAAATACCAGCTATTAGTTGGTTTTTATGAAGGGTATTTATTTGGGGTAGAAGCTTACAGTACAAGGCCCTAAAGGGTCCAATTTAAGGTATCATAAGAGGTGCTTTCTAACCCAGAGTCTGTTGCCATGTGTTGATGCAAGATGGCAGACGATGTCTGCAAGGGTTCAGTCTTTCTTTTCCTCTCAAGGCTCTGTGGTCCCAGCTTCTTCCAATCTCGGGCACAGACTAGGACAAGTCTTGTCTCTCTCCCAGGGCTCATTTCTCTCCAGACGCAGCTGCTCTGCTCTCTCCACAAGGCCAGCTGTAAACTATCAGGTGAACAGCTCATCTCTCTTCCTGGGGCAAGTGCCGTGTGTAATGGAGCCTTCTCTCTCTCCTCACGTTTCTGCTTCTCTGTGTGCTTACTTCCCAGGCTCCAGGATCAAAACTCCGACTATCTCCTCTGCCTTGTCGTTTCCTCTGAGTCCCCACCCACCAAGGGGACAGGGACTCAACGTCTTACTGATACAGCCCAATCAAAGCCCTGGCCATAATTTAATCAAGTAAAAGTGAAACCTCTGAATTCAATACAATCTAAGAGTATCTAGCCCAGAGGAAGAGACCAGTTTACAAACATAATCAGTATTTCTTTTTGGAATTCATCAGTAATACCAAACTGCCACAGAGGGCAAAAGGAAGAACTTGGAGACAGAAGAAGCTTTGTGGGGAGAGCTGCCTGATAAGATTTATGATTTTCATTTGAGGATAAAAACCAGCCCACAGTAACCCCATAGGAAGGATGCCAAGGGAATACATACCAAAGCCTCCATCTCTCTAACCTTCTTTGTGCTGCAGTCAAGGATTCCAATTTATCTTACCCAGAAATCAAGGATACTGTTTATGTAGTCCATAAAAATCAGCATTCTAGAGCACAAAGCAGGGTGGAGAAGAGTGGAAAATAGATCTAGAAGGATGAATAGAAATATCCATCCCATTATAGAAGAGTATACAAAGCTCCAGTGCAGTCAAGGGCTTAAAACTGAAGATCAGGACTTAGCATGTGCAACAGAAATGTCTTTTGTCTAGTCTAAATTATACTCTAGCCAGAATTACAGCCACTAGATAGCATGTTATAAAGACAAGAGTCATACAGACTCAATTTCTCAAATGAAGGATAAGAAGTTCAGTCAATCTGGAACAAAAAGATATGAACCAATTGTGAAATACTCATATTAATTCTTCTATAATGATAGTGCATCAACTAAAGGATAACACTTTTAGCAATGTAAGCAAGTTTAAGATTTATGACCTTGAAATTGTAAGATTTAATACCTGAATCATCCTCACCTAGCAGTGTGACCATGGGGACAGGACTAGAAAAGGCATTCTTTTTCCCAATATTTCACATCCACTGAAATCAGGAAAGTATGCAAAGCAAAGGCATATAAGAAAATGAATACCACACCAATAATCTGGAGGCCAGGACGGTGACAAAAAAAAAATGGCAAGTAAACAGCACACAGGAAGTAATTCATGGCTAATGCTTATAATAAACACAATTTTCTGGGGCTTTAAAGAAGGGGGAATTTGGGGCCAGAGTAGAAACAAACCAATGTGCAAGAGAATGTGAAAGGGCACATAAGAGAAAGAGTGAGAGTGAAAAGATGACTGGTGATTTTCTGGTTCTCATGAGGCCGAACTATTTGTTCTAAAAGTTAGAGCCATCAGATTTCCCAGTATTCAATTAATAATTTTACTCTTACTGGAAACACTTAAATGAGTACTTGTTTCTTCTAGCCAAATAATAAGTGATAAATAACTAGGATATCCAATGACTTCTTTTATCATTTCTTCCTATTAAATAATATTAAAAACCTAATTCAAAATGGGTCATAGACCTAAATGTAAGAGCTAAAATCATTAAACTTTCAAATGAAAACACAGGGAAAAAGTCATTTTGAACTTGGAATAAGCAACCTCTTAATACAACACCAAAAACAGTTCATAAAAGAAAATAATTCATAAATAATACCTCATCTAAATTAAAAACCTTTTTGCTTCAAAATACACCATTAAAATGAAAAGGCAAGCCATAAAATGGGAGAAAATCAATTTATATGCAATAAAAGACTTGTATCCCAAATATATAAAAGGTTTTTAAAACTCAATAAGAAAAGGACAACACAATTTAAAAATGAGGAAAATATTTCAATAGGTATTTCACCAAAGAATACATAAAAATGACGAATAATCACATGAAAATATGCTCAACATCATTAGTCATTAAGAAAATGCAAACTACATTGAGATACCACACCACACCTCCCAGAATGGTTATATCCAAAAGACAGGTAATAACAAGTGTTGGTAAGGGTATAGAGAAACTAGAAACTTCCTCATACATTGTTGGAAAAGTAAAATGATACAACATTTTGGAAAAACATTTGGAAGTTTATTATAAAATTAAACATAAATTTACATATGACACAGCAACTCCACTCCTAGGATATGTATATATCTCTCTTTATATATGGATACTTAGAAATAGAGCTAGAAAGAGATAGAAAGATATAGATACATAGATATGTCTACACAAAGACTTCTATGAAAATGTTCCTGGCAGCATTATTTATAAAAGCCAAAAAGTGGAAATATCAACTGTCCATCAATAGATAAAGAAAATGTAATATATACATACAATGGTGTATTATTCGGTAATAAAAAAAAAGAATGAAATACTGGCACATATGTTATAACATAAGCTAAGTAAAATATTTCATGCTGTATGGTTAGATTTAAATGCCAATCCCATTATAACAAATTGATAGAGAAAGAAACCACATCGGTGGTTGCCTAAAGCTGAGGGTAGGAGCATAGATTGAGGGTAAATGACAAAAAGCTCCAAAACTGGATCATAACAATGTTTTTACAATATTGGAAATTGACCAAAAATCATTGAATTGTGCACTTACAAATGGGTGAATTTTATGATATGTAAATTATAACTCAATAAAACTGCTTTTTTTATTGAAACCAACAAAAGCAATTCACTTAAGAGTCTGAATCCTAACTTGGGCAATGTTCTCCCTTTAACAATGAAAATTCTATTGAATTTGACTCTCTCAAATAAACCTGCATATCAAAATCTGTCAAATGGACATACTCATGATCTTTGTTACCAAATATTAAAAGTCAACACAGAGTTAATACCAATTTCTTTAGAAATTCTTATTAACTTTATCTGCTTTAAATGTTTAAGCAGCCACATTGATTATACAATTGCTCCAAGAATTAGGAGGAATTGACTAGCTGGGAAAAAACACACATAGATTTATAGAAAAGCAGTTAACTCATGACTCAAAAGTTACTGTTAATGATACTCTCTCCTCTCATTTTTCTCTCTGAAGTTTTATCCCTCTGTGCACCCAATATAGGGTAGAGGAAGAGTAATGTGAAATCTTAGTTTAATCTTTTTCATCAATATGATTGATCATTAGCAAACGTGATGGAAGTAGACTTGATTCTGATTCATAGGGTATGAAGATATAACGCTTAGCCTCTAGCTGATGAATACAGTTATCCTAGAAAAAAACACAATGCAAGCCACAAAAATGATAGGGCATGATGCACTAAAAACCTACAGAATTGTGGAAGAAATGTGTCTTTGTCTTAAACTATCCCCCATCAAATCCCAGAACATAGCTCTAATCTAATATCTCCGTCAACATTAGAGGCCCAGTCCTCCTTGGCTCTTTCTTTCAAACTGGCAATTTAGCATATGCTTTGCACTGCCAGTCTTCAGCAGGTGGCCCAACATTCACTTCTGCTTACACAGTGACGTGCAAGTTGATCCATGACCCAAATCAGTGGCCACACCCAGTCTCTATGCCTTTCCCAAGTAAACAACACCAGAAGCGAAAACATATGCCAACAAAATAAGTATAAAGCCCACATACTCCAATGTATGTCATATCAGTGAAATAATGTCTTAAATATGCAAAAGGAAATCTAGTATTAAGGAATGGGAAAAGCTATTTAAAACCAAAACTGAACTCAAATAAATATTTGCACATTAATATTCATAGGAGCACTACTTACAATAGTCAAAATATGATTTTCAAATATTCATCAATGAATGAATGGATATACAAACTGTAGTATATTCATACAATGGAACACTATTCAGTTATAAAAAAAGAATAAAGTACTGATACATGCTACAACACAGATGAACCTTGAAAATATTATGCTAAATGAAAAAAAGTCAGACATAAAAGGTCACATATTCTATGATTCTATTTATATGAAATATATATAATAGGTAAATCCATAGAGGCAGGAAGCATATTAGCAGTTGACAGGGGCTGGGGAGAGGAATGAATTGGGAATGACTGTTAAATGAGTATGGAGCTTTCTTTTGTGGTGATGAAAATGATTTGGAACTAGACAGAGGTGGTAATTGCACAACACTGTGAATGTGCCAAATGCCACTGATTGTACACGTGAAAAGTGGTCATTTTATATTATGTGAATTTCATGCCAATTTAAAAATTAAAAACTGGCTGCAGACACTTCTAGCTTGAGACTCCATGGGCATAATTCAGATGAGTGCAAAACTGAAACTATGTCAGAATCTAGAGACAGATGAGAAAGGAAGAAAAAAAAGAAAGAAATTTCAAAATCTCCATAAGCTCTTCAGTGTGGTTAATGGTTTGTTACAATAAGTCATCCTGGAGTATAGTTGGATATGGAAGAAGCTGCATAACAGGTAGAGCGGTCAATTATAGTAAAGAATCAGAGGAAGATTTCTGTGGGAGGGAATACAGTCCACTGGCAGGAGGTGAGAGCCCACAGGCAAAGGTGGCCAGTGAGAAAGTCTTGATATCAAGATAGCCAAATGACATTCAAGAGCAGGGATACCTATTGTGCAAATGCATTGTAAAAGTAAGTTTCGGTGGAAAGTAAAAAAGATTATTGATTCCTTGCATTGAGCACAAAGCAGAGGGAAGTGTCCAAACACTAAAAATGAGACCCAACAAGGGCAGGAATTTAAAGCCAGGAATTACCATGAAAACTCAATCACTTAAAAATTCACAGAAATCTAGCAGCAGCTTTGGATCTCCCCCAGAGCATGCAATAAACAACTAAAGGAAATTTTATCTAAATTTTAAAAGGGGTCAGGGAACGGCATCCTTAGCTGGCATCTGAATTATAATTAGTTAATAATATGCTCAAATTAGTTGTGTGTGTGTTGGTAATCTTGTCTACTTATTAAGTACAGCTTTCTAATTAAACATATTAAAAAGCCATTACCCATTTGCTGTGTTTCATTCCTTGGATACTTGGGCAGAATCTCAAACTGAACCTTGATGTGCCAATAGCCTTAAATTAAGGATGATACTATGAGGAAAATATGGAAAATTCTTTTAGTCGTTTTAGTCTGGGTTTCTCAAAGTGTGTTCTACTAAGGAACTGCATTTGAAATACATAACCTGCTTGATAAAATTGCAAATGTTCAAGTCACACCTAAGAATCTCTCTGGGTGGGGTCTTGGAGATCTGCATTATAAAACTGTTTCCCGATGATTCTTATAAACATTAAAAGTTGACAGCCTCTACTTTATCTTCGTGGTCTCCAAGATAGGTGTTCATAATACTCTACGGGGGTGCATGAAAAAAAATTTTGAACTTATTCATGTACTCATTTTTTATCTAAAAATTAAAAAAAGAAAGAAAACTTTACTCCTGTTTAGTATATGAAATTATCCAGGCACCCTGCTATGAAGTACCCTGAAGAAAGAATAAATTCCCTCTCAGAGGGGGTTTAATGATCTCAACCTCCCACATTCATTGACTGGCAGCTTTTGTGATGCATTGTGGTTACTTGCTCTGGGCTGCCATCAACTGATGGCATCAATAGGGAGGAATTTACAAAAACAAGACTTTTCAATAGTAGAAGATTTATAATATTCTCTAAATATGTGACAAGTGACCTGAGAATTCTTTTGTAAAGCAATAGGTTCACTGGTTAGCTCAAGTACTTAAAAAGATTTGTCAGCTTAAATATAATTTTAGCATCATTCTTTTACAAAAGGCAACAGTTCCCAAATTGCTCATCTTTGCTAAATAAGTGGTATTTTATCTGTTTCTAGAAAATATTTTTGGCAATTAGCATACTTGGTAAGTCCCTTCAAAATAAAGCTGATGTTTTAACAATGGAAATGTTTCCATTGTAATATGATTTTCTTGCTAAAACTGATGAATGTGTATGTCATAAAAAACTTTCACATCTTCACACTTCAAAAACTTAGAAACAGACAGTCGTTCGCCCAGTCTTCCGCCCCGCTTCTGGAGGTCCTTTGAGGGAGCTATGTGCCTTGATGGATCAAGTACATCATAGGCAGAAGGAAAAATGGCAGCTTCCTTTGGACCTCACCATGCGAAACTATGCCCGGTTCCAGCAGAAACCTCTGCAAAGATACAGCCTGACTCAGTGGGTTGACAGGAACATGCCAAGCCATCATCAGTTCCAGTGTCTCCCAGATTTCCCGTACAGTCCATTTGTCTCATCCCATCAGCAATGAAGTTCCCTATCCAGGGTCCTGTCCAGAGCAGTATCTCATTTTCTTCTGCTGTTTTGTGCTTTGTAGATTTTGTATTTTATTTTTCATAAGATTTTTGTTGGAAGACCTTGTCACCATTTGGAAATTCCCATTGCTGACTTGAATTTTTTTGTATGAGATCCCTTCTGTTTCATGGTATGTGTTTTTTAAGCAGTGTTGTTGATATAGTTGTTTGTATTTTGGGGTTTTTGGGTTTTTTTTTTTTTTTTTTTTTTTTTTTTTTTTTTTTTTTTTTTTTTTTTTTTTTTTTTTTTTTTTTTTTTTTTTTGGTTTTTTGCTTGTTTGTTTGTCTGTTTTTAATTTAAAGTGAAGGTGGCTGCCTTCTAAAAGCCAGTGTTAAACCAAAACATTCCATCTCAAGCAAAACACCCAGTTCAGTCTGTGCAGAGGTGAAGTTTAATTCTGATGCCCCAGCCCCCAAAATCATCTTTCATTCTCCTATAAGGAAAAGATTCCTTACCAGACCACAAAATAGTGTTGATTATTGCTGATGATGGTGAACTGACACAAGTCATTTTTAACACTCCTTCTTACTTTTTTATTTGAATCTCCAAATACCTATCAGTATTTTGAAGTTGGCAATCCAAGGCATTTGAAATAAAATGGAGTAGGGCAAAATTCCTATTGAAAGGACAAATTAAAAGTACAAACTTACTCTCCTTTCCGTTCCTACTAGCTGCCTTTATTTTGTGTTTTTTTTTCATTAAATTTATTTTGCACACACAAAAAACTTAGAAACAATTTTTGAAC
Organism: Chaetophractus vellerosus; assembly: GCA_004027955.1. Lineage (NCBI taxonomy): Eukaryota > Metazoa > Chordata > Mammalia > Cingulata > Chlamyphoridae > Chaetophractus > Chaetophractus vellerosus. Next base: position 25,709 of record PVKH010001939.1, read on the forward strand.
ATGTTTTGAAATTTTGCAAATCAATAGGGTCAGAAGATTCCAAAATTTTGTTTTAAAATGGAAAGACCTTGTAATTAGTATACCAGAAAAAATGCACTGATATCAAGGAAGGTGGAAATTTAGTAGTTTTTAATTTAGTTTAATTTAAAAACTTACAAAATTGATGGGTTAATTTTTAAATGAAATCCCTGCTTTAATAAATGCATCTAATGATACATTTCTCTCCTCATTTTGGTTACCTTTGTGAGGTGATGTAACAGCTATGAGACCTGTTGATAGCAAGCATTAAAATAAATGGATCTTAGAATCAGACCTTTAAAAACCTGGAGGGGCCGACTGGATAGCCCAGTGGATAGGGCGTCGGCATACCACATGGGAGGCCCCGGGTTCGGTTCCCGGGGACCTCTCCTAGCGGGCAGACCGCCTTGAGAATGGCAAGCCGCCATGGGCGGGCCAGAGCCGCCGTGGACAGGGCAAAAAAGCTGCCACGGACAGGCAAAAGCCGCCACGGGCAGGGCAGGTCGCCTGCGAATCGAGCGCAGCCAGCCACCCGCGAACTGAAAAGCCGGCCATGATGGAAGCAGAAGCCGCCCACAAGCGGGGAAAGCCGCGCCTGCGCAGTGACCCAGTCTCGGCACGTCGCCGCAGCAGGGGGGAAGGGGAGATATGTAATAAAATAAATAAATCTTTAAAAAAAATAAAATAAAATAAAAAATAAATAAATAAATAAAAACCTGGACCACAAAGTGTTAAATCAAATTTTTCAAAAATAATGAAACATTCAATTAAATTTCTATTAATAATTATACTATATTTTAAGTAAAAGTAAAATGTGTTATACAGTTAAAATTTTAAAAACCACTTAAAATATGATTTATTTCATTTGTACATGTGCTTTAAATTTCCATTTGTGCATGATTATTTTTATAATGTACAATAATACACCATGCAATTTAAAAATAAACAAGAGTAAAATAATGAGATGTGTGCATTAAAAAGCTTTACTGATAAGGAGTGCAATTCCAAAATTTTGGAAACTACTGCTCCAGATGGTGACATTTTTGTGGACATAGTTATATTTTCTTGTTAAAGACAATAGAGAAAGAACAAAAATTCCCTGTTCCAAGTCACTCAATATAAAACTATCTTGTTTACATTTAAGTGACTTGGTGAAGTTTAAGTTAGGATACTTCATTGTGAATCATTTAAGACACATAATATCCCATGTTTTCTGGTCTGTTTCCTCCCACCAGCCCCTGCTATCTCTATGGCTGAGGAAACTGGTCCCACAAAACACTAACTTGCCTATTTCTGTTCTGTAGAGATAACAGTTTATCTGTGCTGTGATTATCATATCTGTGTGAAATTCCTTTTCAAACCTCCCACAGTTTCAGAGAAGGGAAAAAAATCCATAAGCTGTCCAAAATCCTTTTGATTTACATCAAAGTTATGAATTATTAAAATCAATTTAAGTTTTTGTAGCACCATATTTTTAAGCATAAAGGAATTCCTTTGCTAAAAATTTTTTCACTTTGTTTCTCCCAACCCACCAATGTACATTTATAGATATCTCCTTTACAAATGCTAAACTTTAACTCACTTATAGATTGTTTCACTTTGTTTTGTTTTGTTCTAGAGGAGTGCAGAACTAGGGAATTGTCTCCTTACCTTTGTGCCTAGTGACAAGATTTTAATCAGAAACATAGGTGTAAACAAATATAACTTAAATGGAGAAAAAATTCTACAACATATCTATTCCTTTGCCTTGATGCTTCCATGCAAGATTACAGATTGCCTGTAGTGTTTGTAGATGTGAGACTCGGGTCTTTTCTAGCACCTATAGAAGGGTTTTGGTAGAATAAACACAGGCTTGGGATTCACAAAGTGTATATTTTGGGGCTCACATTCTTTCCCTGCCACATTTTAGCTATAACTGAAGTAGAGATGAAGATGGGGAAACGCTGGATTTCTCTAGGTTCTTGGTTATGATACATAAAAGAATTTATGAAATGGCCAGTTTAGTTAAGCCAGGAAAAAGAATTCATTTGGGAAATGGAAGAAAGAACAGAGCTTGCTGAGAAATGTGTGATTACCTTTTAAACTGTTCATTATTCCACCCCCTTGCTAATGATAAGGGGATGGGCCCCAGCAGTCATTGGTTATCCCACCTATGGTGGGACCAATGGTGAGGACTGTTTGTAATATCAGTGGCCAAGGGGAGGTCCCAGAAAGGGAAACTGGGACCTCAAGGTTAAACTCAAGGTCCCAGCAAGGTCTCGCAGCCGTGCTATATGCTGGCCATGTGGTCGGCTGGCCATGTGGTATGGTTGGCAATGTTGTCAGTCAGCCATGTTGTGGGTGGTCTTCTCCATTACCCTGTACTAACCTGCTTCAAAGAGATTAAATGTTCTCCTCTTATTCTTCTTATATAGAGGAAGGTTTTGAAATCTAAATTAGTAAGGTTAATAAACAGATTATAATATACCAGGGGTCCATGAGCTTGAATTGAAATTTAAAAAAAAAATATTATCATGGAAACACATTGGTGCGGGTGTGATATATTTATTAAATAATACACAGTATAGTGTAGACTTAGTAAGGGGTCTGTGGTTTTCACCAGACTGGCAAAGGGGTCCATGGAACAAGAAAGTTTAAGAACCCATGGATTATATGAAATAAGCCATGATAGAGAGGTATAGAAGGGTAGGCAGGACTCTGTTATCCCATTTAATTGCTCTATACTTTGCACAACTTCTGGCCCTCCTTCTGGGAAATTTGCTCAATAAATGGTAACTCTTCTCTGCAACTTCATCTAGTTCCAACATCCCTGGGAACATAATTAGTAAAATCTGAATACTACCTGACTTTCTATTTGTTTCATTTGCTGTTGGTTTGGTTTACAAAATGGAACAATAGTTTTGGAAATATTAAACAATAAATGTTTAACTGCCCTATAAATCATGCCCCTATACCAC
>PVKH010001940.1:0-28673 GCA_004027955.1 Chaetophractus vellerosus
CCTGTAATGCAGGTAGGAACCTGGCCTGCCGTCTCTGCCCATTGTAATACTGTAATGCAGGCGGTCAAGCCCAAACAACTAACTTGATATTCCAGAGAAAGCACACAGAAGCCCAGCCACGGTCATGCCTTTATTACTTACTCATACACAGAACCCAGTGCAGCAGTCCCAGGGAAGTTCCATCCTTAGTACTTACAGAACCCAGGGGCCCCCGGCTAGTGAGATGCTCTGCACCATATGCCGTCAGCTTTTATAAGGTTACAAAGAGTGGGCCACAAGGGTTACCAGTTAACAATCACCAGACCTCCTGTGTATTATCACAAGTGTTCCTTTAATGGGTATATCCAAAGGCCCTGTTTATGGAGGGTCAGGTGGTTGGCCAGACCAGCCCATCCTTATCCCAGGGCCTCGGGTTCACAGAAAGGGCATTCCGTCTTCATTTACCCTACAGCCCCCAACATGTATTTCTTGATACATCCCATTTTGTTCTATATAAACCAGGGGTTCTTAACCTTTTTTGAACCAGAGACCCCTTTGCCAGTCAGGTGAAAACCACGGACCTCTTACTAAGTCCACACTATACTGTGTATTATTTAATAATATATCACACCTGGACCAACATGTCCCCACAAGAATAATTGTTTTTTGAATTTTCAATTCAAGCTCGTGGACCCCCTGAACTCTTTCCGCAGATCCTTTGAGGTCTGTGGACCCCTGGTTAAGAACCCCTAATATAAACGGGCATAATCCTTTATTCTCTCATGTTACTATACTCCTGCATATTCAGGCTTCTAAAGCAATGGCATATGCTTATTTCAATAATCTTGCTCTGAACGGAATGATTTTGGAATGATAGAAAATAAATACATTTTGCCTCACTTGGATATGAATTTCTCTTGACATGGATATAGAAAAGTAATTTCAAGGGTGGTAGGTAGAAAAATCATCCCTGAAAATGTCTCTTTCCTAATCACCAGAAAACCTGTGAATATGTTAATTTTTATGGCCAGGGAAAGTTAAGGTTGCAAATGGAATTAAGATTAATAATCAGCTGATCTTAAAATGGGAAGATTTTACTGGATTATTGCCATTCTTAAAAGCAGAAGAGAGAATCAGAAGACAAAACCAGAGATTTGGTAGCCTAAGAAGGACTTGGCCCAACATTGATTGCTTTGAAGATGGAGAAAGAGAGAAACAAACCAAGGAATGTGTATATGGCTTCTAAAAGCTGGACTGGGAAAAGAAGCTGTTTCTCCCCAAGAACCTCCAAAAAAGGAACACAAGCTTTTGTTTTCACTTGATTTTAGCTGACACTCACTTCAGACTTCTGAAATATAGAACAGAAAATTAATAAATCTGTGTTGTTCCAAGTCACCTAGTTTTTGTTGATTTGTTACAACAATAGAAAACTATACACACAGATTTTCCTCCCTCCTCCCCATTAACATTCTTGCATTATTTCTTGCAAAGCACGAATGATTTTCTTAAACTATTATTTATGGTATGCCATTTAATGAAGTCTTTATATATCCATCATACCCCCAAAGTTGCTAATCTTTGCCAAAAAGTTGATATATTGACTGCACATTAAGCTTCCTGAGACTGAAAGATTAATAGGTAATTTAACAAATGTGCTCAAGATTTGATTTGTAATCTTAATAAAACTTCCTTCTCACAAAACTATGTTATTCTATGCTATTTACCTCTACAATATTCATCATGGTAAACTTAAAGGCCTTTAATATATGTTTCATAATAACTAACAAGGAACTCCCTTTATAGCAAATATACCAGCACTGTTCAATAAAACATAACACAAACCACATAAGTTTACATTTTCTAGAAACAATACTAAAAACAAAAAAGAAACATAAATTAAGTTTAACAATATATTTCATTTAACCCAAAATATCCAAAACATTATCATTTCATCATGTGATCGATATAATGAAAATTTAATGAAATATTGGTTGTTCTTTTTCCACTCTAAGTCTTCAAATCCAGTTTGTATTTTACTCTTATAGCACATCGCAATTCTGACAAGTCACATATTAATTGTTCTGTAGCCGTATGTGGGTAGTGGTTACCATATAGGACAATGCAGTTACAGACATTATTGTCAATTAAAACAAAAGCAGTGACTTGTTACTACACATTGCATTTTTCCATTTTCCAAATATATTGAGTAAGCTAATTCCCTTCAAATTATTTAGAGAGAGAGTGTGTGGTGGTGAAGAGCACAGAGTTAGAACCAGACCACCTGAGTTCAAGAACTTGCTCTTACTAGTTATATAATCTTGGACAAGTTACTCTTTCTGAATAAGTTTCTTGATTTGTAAAATGGAATTAACAATAGCATTAAAACTTCATAGCATTGTTATGAATATTAAATGCCAGAATGAGTATTAGGTTAGCTGTTAGCACTGTTGAGTAAAATCTAATAAATCTAAACATTTTGTGAACCTATTTGATATACATGATATGAACATTTCAAATTTCTCCATCTTCAGACATGCAGGACTAATTTCGCCACCATAATAGGTATTGAGTGCTTCCTTTCTCTAACCCTCTGACCTAACAAGCTTAGAGTAATATATGACTCCACTGCAACCTTTTGCCTGCACACAGAATCAAGCACCAACTCCGAATCAGGACTTGCTGCCACTGCAGAAGAATCAAAGGTTCATGCGATTGGCCTAATCCAATCATGTGAACCCTTGAAAGCAGAATTTTTCTTTGGCTGGTGTCAGAAGAGGAAGGCAGAGGAGAAGTCAGGGGGGATTTGAAGAATGAGAAGGATGTGTCATGCCGTTGCTGAAATGAAGATTAAGGGGCAAGTGTTAAGGAAGGTAGGTGACATCCAGAAGCAAGAACAGCCCCCAGCTGACAGCCAATAAGAAAAGAGGGACTTCAGACCCTCAGGAAGGAGGACTTGGATTCTGCCAACAGTCTGAATAAGTTTGGAAGTGATTCTTTCTCATAGTCTGAGTTAAGAGAATTGTCAGCCAACACTTTGACTTTGGCCTTGTGACACCATGAGCAGAACATTTTCTAAGTTACAGAACTGTGAGATAAGAAGTGTGTGTTGTTTTAAGATACTAAGTTTGTGGTAATTGCAATGCAAAAATAGAAAAAGAATGCTCTCCCCTCAGAGGTGCTAGCAGCATCCATACAACATCCTCTTCTCAGATGTCTGAGTGTCAACTCCTTGAGTTTCTTCTTCAAACCTCCTGTAGTACTATCAACAAGTATGAAGCTTTGAGATTCTGAGTATTCCAAACTTTTTCCTTGTTTCCCCCTGCCCTGAGTATTAACTGTTTCTTGTAATTATTTTCTGCGTTAGTTCAGTATTTCCTTTCTGCTATTACTGTTCACCATTGCCTGTTTAACCAATTCCTTGATTAAATTATTTCTGTTAAAATAGTAGCTGTAGTTTCTATATGCCTGAGTGAACCCTGACCTACACCCACTGATCTTCACATAGTTGGATTCTTTTTGTCATCTCCCCAGAGAAAAATGTAACAACTCAATCACTCTCTACAACAGTACCAATTTTAATCATCTTTATAGCTTAATTTCTATCTAATAATCTTTTCGTTTGTGTGCTTGGTTGACTTTTTAAAAAAATCTCTATTCTTTCACTAGAATGAAGTCCACCTGAGAGCAGAGATATTGTCTGTTTTGAATGCAGTTGCTTGTGTCTGCACATGTTCTAATTAATGGTAGTAGATGCAAGGGGATTAGCACGTGCTCCAAATCTCAACAGCAATTTAGGGCAGATCAGATTTAGCTTCAATAACACTGTCAGAAACTGCTTCAAAATCACTTTAAAACACAGAGCAGCCAATAAATGGGGCCAAATACTGAATACTGAAGTGCTCTAATTTAGCATTTCCCAAAGTATGTTTTACTGAAAAATAGTTTAGGAAACTATGAGTATCAAACACTCATTTGAAAATTCAGAATATGTATTTTTCAGTATATAGTATATGAAATGAGAATTCCTATATTGGAAATTTTGTAATCAGAAAGCTCCTTCCACCCTTAATTTAGTCCAACATTTTTCAAAAACTTACTTGGAAATGGGACCCCTGTTTCAAGTAAAAGTTTAAATTTATTTTGGAAATGTTATCAATTAGATCAAATATTATAATGAGTCATGGTCATCCTCTCTAATCTCCTTGTTCAGTGAAAACTGATGCACTCTCCAAGAATTGGTTCCTTTCCATTTAAAATATATAGATCTTAGTCATTTGGACAAATAATATGTGGCTTTATAGCTCTGAGTGGTACTGGCTCTGTGACCCAATAAAATAATGGAAATTTCCAAAAAATGAAACCAAAATAACTGCAATGTATTATTGTTTCAATGTATCAATTTACATCAAAATTTTGTAAATAGAATATTAGAAGTTATCCTTTTGTAAAATCTCATGATTTTGTCTCTTCCTACAGTAACTTGAATCCATTGCTATTCAAATAATTAATTCCATTCTATTAGGAAAAATAAACTTCATGCATTCAGGGACCTTTTCAATTTTGTTTATCTATTTCCTAGTACTTAGAACAAGGCGGGCATATATTATTCACTCTGTGTCTCTTTTTGAAAGATTTAATATAGAAATGCAGAAATGAATTCCCAGATATTTTTTCTCATCTCTCAAAACAGAAGAAAGGTTCAGGCAAGTAACTTATAACTTCCCCCCCACCCTCACAAAATTTTAGATGTAGATATAACAGTCTATAGAGCACAACATATAATACAGCATGGATTAGATAAACTATATAATTGCTAAAAATAAAAATTCTAACCAAAGCAATTCTCTTTTTGTCTCTCATATAAATCTAGTAAGCTTGATAAGTAGTAGAAAATCTTCATTTCTTTTTAGTTTGCATAGACATAGCCTTAACTGACTATTTATATAATCATCACCAAGTAAATGTATTCCAGCTGGATGCTTTGTGACTCTCCTTTGACCAAAAACTAGTTTGTACAAAATGACACAAACCATATTGTGTGGCATCTTTTATTACTGCCAGTCACTGACATGTAGCTGAGAACATTGAACACATTTTGGAAAAGAGTAGCAATGTTATGTGGATGGCCAAATGAAAACCTGCCCAACCACAAAGGTCTAAATAAAAATTTTACATATACATTTCTGACTCTCTCATCGCCACACTAAAGTAATTAATTACTGGCAGTGTTTTTACAAATGTTATGGGTTCATAAAACCTTGTATCTGGTAACCATACATTTGCCTATTTCCCTTCACGATTCTTCCCTGGTGCCCTTGGGAAAAGCCTCTGTTTCCCTTTAGGGCATAACTACTGATGACAAGGTTTTAATTGTAAATGTTATTTTAGTTTGCCTACATTCCTTTACCTGTTATCTTATGTTTTACAACATTGCTGTAGCTGGTGACCACTTATTTGCCTCAGCTGATTTTTGTCAGCCCTTATAGTCCATTTATTTGACTTAGTTTCTTTACTTGTTAGCTTATGTTAATTAAGCAATTCACAACCCTATTGTACCCTGTAACCCAATGCTTACTCCAGCTGTCTTTTGTCAATCTTAAAAAATTTTATAGGGCTGCACTTTTACATGTCCAATTAAATAGAATCAATCAATACTTACCAACATCACTATCTCCACCTCCCTGTGTTCAAATCCCATAGAAGCCCTAAGCTCTTTAGACTCAGGGAGACAGATCTGAGTTTGCTTCTTTACTCCTGTCTCCTTACCAGCAACCATGTATTAAAATTCTTTCTTTGAAACCCTGATGTCACACAATAGATTCCTGTGTGTATCAAGCAGCGAGTCTACTTTGTCTGACAACATTACCTTCTCAGTTCCACCCACCCCTTCAATGAACGAGACTTACACATGAAGTACTAATAATGAAATCAATAACTCCAAACTGGGATCATCATGCCGAGATCTTTCCCTACTTCAGAGAAGGCATGAGGCCAATTTCCAGCAATTTCTGATCATGTAATTCAAAAGGCAACAGAGATGGAGGGGAGCAACCTCCTTGAGACTATGGCAGCCAAAATGCCCAGTCAGCATTTTAAAACCAATATTTTATGAATGGGCTGTATTCTTGTACAGAAAAGAAATCCAAATAGCAATCTTCAGAAATGCAAAATCTCTCTTATACCTTCTCATATTGTAAAGAAAAATTAACCATCTTCCAAATGATTATTTTCAATATCACCTCATGAAAAAACAGAAAATAAGAGCAAATTATATTTCCTAATATTTGCTAAAATTTAAAAATTAATTAATGAACCAAAGCAACATACACAATGAAGTAGGTATAAACATACAGCAAGGCAATAATGTAAGTGAATGAAAAACTCTTTAGACTTATTTAATTGAATTTATGCTGAAAGCTTTTACATTAATATCTTAGTATGTGACTGAATAATAGGAAAAATGGAACTCGTTTTTTCAATTTAAAAGTATATTTAATTAAACACAGCTTATTGAAAAAATCAATGGAAATCAAGGCTATTTACAATTTAAAAATCAAGCAAAACAGTCATAAATAGCAAAACACATACATTAGAAAATTCTCAAGAGAGCTTTAAAAACATATGCTCATAGCATCAATTTTTATATTTTATGCTGAGAATAAAATATTCTTAAAGAAAAGACAAAGGTTTTCATTAGAATTATATTTAGTGTAAACATGTAGAAATTAAAAATTGTTATAATTAAATGCCATATTGAATCAAAAAAATATTTTAAAAAACATGTAGCTTTAACAAGGTTCACTGTTATCTTCTGTGTTCTCAAAATCAAAAGGTGAAGAGTTTCCTTTGAATATTCAATGTATTTTTGTGATGCTGCACAAACCTTGCTAAAATGGGTTTTATAAATATAAAATCTATGTCTGAATTTACACTAATTAGGTCTTATTTTTCTTACAAATGAGTATATTTTAAGCCTCAAATTCAAGTACAACAGAATCTGCTGAACAAGACTATATTCTACTTTTATCTTTTCAAGTTGAAGTTTCCTTTTTGTTCACTTGTTAATATAACTCTGTGCAGGACACTTTATGTCTCTCATAATCTTTAAGTTTTCATTTTCTTTCCTTCTTATCCACTTGTTCAATCCATTCCTTGATGTTATGCCTCTTCAATACCCTTTCAATCTTTTTACTTCTCACCGCCCGCCCCCCCCCCCCATGCCTGGTGACAATTTTCCTGTGAAAACATTCCTTCTTTTAGTCATGTAATGAGACAACTTTAACTTCAAATTCTGTCACTGAATTAATATAGGTTACAAACAAAATAATGTTGCAAGTCTGTGCCCTGGAATTAGAAAAAGTGCTATTCTTTTCTGCAACATTTCAGACCCCCTGATGTTCAGAGAGTAAGAATTTAGGAAGACAATAAAGGAGTTAATTGCAATAGTCAAGATGGGAAGCGATTAAAGCATTTAATGGAACCATTTTATATGATTGCATTCATTGTCATAGCATTGCTAAGTCTTGCAAGGATCACCAATGCATATGAATGCATGGGTAATAAAAATGTAGGGCTCAATATTTTATTTTAATTGCTTCCAATTTTAATTTCCTAAAATATAACCACATAATGATTGTTAATGTATAGTGTGCATGCTTTAGGATAGTACACGTTTTTTTCTTATCTTCAAAAACTCCTCTCTCATGATACCTTTTCTTCCCAATTGTGCCATCCAACTGAACTATTTGTAAGATTATGGTCAATCAATAAATTAATAAATTAAGTCCAACAAGAAATAGAACACACTAGGAAAAGGAAACAATGAAAGTAGCCCTATGTTAATTCTGTTTGAAGAATTTCAGTGAAATAGAATTTTTTTTTAGCGTTGCATTGGAATGGTGATTTGTTTTTAATATTCATCTTTGTTAATTTTATTCTGAATGTGAACATAATGTATTCTGGGATCAGAGATAGAATTCTTGTTTCTTCACAGTGCATGAATGTGTCCTTACTTCCAATGTGCCATGATGAGAGCTGAAGGGAATTTTTTCAACATAAGTATCCAGACACTACAGAGGTTAGGGCTAAGTCAAAATGAATTTTCTTTTCTTACAAAGGGTAACAAGGCATCTAACTCCCTCTGCTTCTGAAAGTCGCCTCTGTACTCTGGCTCTTTGGTATTTCTCTCCCAGTAGCCAGAGAACTTGGACCCACATATGTTTACAAGACCTGTGCTTCATTCCTTTGGATATGTAAATACCTAAGCTTTTGTTTCCCAAGCACCTTGGGGCTTAACCTAGGGACAAACTCCAGGGGGAAGATAAATTTTATCATTTTGTATTGAGCAATTAACTAGAAAAATGGCTACCATAAGAAATGTGAAATGTTTATACAGAAGTGAAAGCAAACATTCTCACACTATGTAGTATATGTTTCAGTCACTCAGGAGACTATAGCTTTTTACAGGGTTACTGAAAAATCCATTAAGTTTTATTTTCCCACAGATGGTCAATCCAATTCAATGCCAAAATTACAGTCAAATTCTTGTAACAGCCACTGTGGACCAATTTTCAGGGGCATAAAACACAACAGTTGCCTTCAAGGAGTTTATAATCTCATAATGACATTGAAGCCAAAAGACAAATATATCAGTCCAATATAAAGTAGAATATAAAATATTTTAATGGGAATACATTTATAGAACTGCATTTTTTCAACTTTCTTTTTATAAAAGTCTTAGGTTTACATTTACAGAAAAATCACACCGAAAGTGTAGGGAATTCCCATATAACACTCACACACATAGTTACCCTTATTTATTGACCTCTTAGCTTAGTGTGGTGTATATGTTACAGTTGATGAGCTATTACTGAAGCATTGCTACTAACCAATGTCAATAGTTTACATTATGATTTACATTTTGTGTTGTAGAGTTCCTCAGGCCCTGACAGATGTGTAATGTCATGTGTCCATCATTGCAGTATTATACAGAAGAATCTCACTGCTCCAGATATGTCTTATTCCACCCACTCCTTTCCCCCCTCCCTTCTGAACCCCTGGAAACCACTATCTTTACATCAATGTTACAAGTTCTTCCACCAACACTAGATAGCATCTAAAATACAACTAATTTACTTGGGTTCATGGCCACACACACACACAAATGCACACACTCTTCCCTCACCCCACCCCGAATTGTTCATTCTCAAATCCTAGGGGACCTGGGATGACGTCTGCTCTGACAGGCCCAGGTTGAGGGGGGACCCAGATATCGTGGGGCAGATTGAAGGAATTATCCTGTCTGCCACTGCAAAACTCCCTGTTCTTGGGGATGGAACCTGTCCATCATCATTGTTTTGTTGGTGTCCAGGGCAAGCCTAAAGAACTATATAATAGCAGTTGTCTGCTACTCTGTTGGATTCACATTTTGAGTGAAAATAGGAAGAAGAAATAACATCAACGCGTAATAACTCAAAAATCCTTCATAAGAGGGATATTTGAAATGGGTTATAGAGACTATAAAATGCAAAAAGGCAAATTTTCCAAGAATACATTGCAGATACAGGAAATTACATGGATAAAGGAACTGTGTAAGAAATTAGGGTATGAGCCAATTCTTATTACCTCTCAATTTATATTTTGCCCCCATTTATGGTCCAATTGACCACTTTTTATTCATTCATTTACTCAACAAATATAGATCTTTTAATATCTATCATATAACAGGAATCATTCTATGTAATCAAGAGGAATGGGAAAAGCAGAACAATGAGAAAGAATTTAGTTAATTAATTAACTAAATTAATATAACTATGTCTATAGTATGGATATATATATTATAAAGTAAAATGAAGTAATGTAAGTAGACAAAGAGTCCTTGATTAGGTAATTCATATGTTTAGGAAAGCTTCTCTGCTAAGACGACATTGATCATTTGATGAAAAATGTTAATAAAATGAGGGAGCAAATCATACAAGAAACTAGGAAAAGAGACTACTGGTATATATGGAGACACACTAAGCTGTTTTCCTAGGTTGTAGAGAAGAAAATTACAAGGTAACTGATGCCAAGCTTTACGTATTTGATTATAAGAATGACTGTGTCCTACTGTTCATAATTTCTTAAGATTCAGTATAAGAAGTAATGGACTTTCATTGGAGCAAGAAGGATTATGGTTTCATCCAAGACAGAATGCCTTGATAGTATAATAATGCTTGATAGTATAATAATTCAAGATTTCATTATTGAATAAGCATGGTTAATGTGGGCTTTAAAATCCCATCAAAATCACCATATGGTTGGAAAATATGTGGAGCCAGGCAAGTTGTCAGCAGGTCTTTCTCTTAAAGGGCTAATATCTTTCTGTTATATTTAGAATAGGTATAAGGGAATCTATTCTTTTAGTTGTCTGAGGATAGTTCTTCTGATTTGGATAATGTAGCATATTTGTGGATGTCCTTAAAGGTACTTCATCTCAAAGAGATTAATTACTGCAATTTATGAAATAAATATTATTCCAGGAAGAAAGTTAAAAATGATTTGGATAGCAAGAAGGAAATATTGAAGAAGGATGATGGCACAACTTCTTTAGCGAATAGTCAAACATTCACACTGTTTGAAAACACAGATCTGTGTTCATTGTGGCCTAGCCTTGAATCCACTCCATGTCTTAGCTGAGATTCTATCTCTAAGAGTCACTTTTCAGCCACACACCATGTACCTAGGAAAGCAAGCATCATAAAGAGACAAACAATAACTGAGAAGTTGTATAAAAGACTGTGTCCCCATATAAAGCAACAGGATTCATCCCTTGGCAAAAGATGAACAAACCGGGTGCTAAGGTGATGAATGTCAACATGGACAGATAAACCAAAGCACAGTGTAATTTGCATTGTTCTGTCTCAATGCAAGGAAAAGCAGCCCTTCCTATTCAGATCATGCAAAACTCCAGCAAAGCTGATGCCACTAAATGACTACTGAAGCCTCCCCAGCAAGCCTCATGCCTTTCCCACCAGTGATATTACTCATTTAAAGACTTCTCTTCTTTGTATCTCAGAAGTTTCCAAAAGTCTTTTACATAGCATTTTCAGTTTACAGTCCCAGGTATAAGATGCACAATGGATTCTTCATGGAATTCTGCAGAATCAGTACATTTTGCTCATTGATGGAGCAAACACATTGGGGTTTAGACACCCCCCCCCAAAAAAAGGAGCATGTTGGTAGAGGAAAGCTGATTATCTTCCACTGTTGCTGCCAACTGTGGAAAAACCAAGGATATTACAGACCCATCAAGAGGGGTTATTGATGGCTGTTCTTGAAGTGTTTCCACTAAAGATGTACTGGGAGAAGTTGTAGCAGTGTACCCAGAAGACAGTGAGTCCCTGTTTAAGTTTCCTTGGCTGCTGAAACAAATACCACACAGTGGGTGGGCTAAACAATGGGAATTTATTGGCTGTTTTGAGGCTAAGAGAAGTTCAAATCAAGTCGTGATCAAAGTGATGCTTTTGTCCAAAGACTTGTATTAGTCAGGGTTCTCTAGAAAAACATAACTGACAGGATGTAAAAGTCCAAATTCTGTAGGGCAGGCTGCAAGCTGGGAACTCCAATCAAAGTTTTCAAGGAATTCTCTAGGATGAGATGACAGCTCAAATAGAGATGCAATTTTCTCTTCTGACTGAAATCATAGCTTCTTTTAAGGCCTTGAACTGATTGGATAAGACATCTCTCATTGCTGAAGGTAATCTCCTCAGTTGATTGTAGATGTAATCAGCCATAGATGCAATTAACTTACTAAGGATTTAAGTTCATGAAAGGTTCTCACAGTAACAATTAGGCCTGCACTTGCTTGACCAAACACCCAGCACTATTACCTAACCAAGTTGACAAATGAGCGTAACCATCACAACTGGCACTCTGGGGCTGGCTGCTGATGATCCTTAGTCCTTAGTGTGTCACATGGCAAGGACTCTCCCTTCTCTTCAGGGTTTCATTAACTTTTAGCTTCTGGATACTCCCTCTGTAGCTTAATCTCTCTGTGTCTGAATTTCATTCTGCTTATAAAGGACTCCAGTGATCGGATTAAAACCCATCCTGAATGAATTGGGCTAGAGCTTAACTGAAGTAACTTTATCAAAATGTCCTACTTAAAATGGATTCATACCCACAGAAATGGACTGAGTTTAAGGACATGTTTTTTCTGGGATACATAGCTCCAAATCACCACAGTCCTACACTGATTTCTATCAGCCCTTTTTTGAGGCTTTCTTCAAAATGTATCACATGGATCCAAGAACTAATCAAATCACCCTGTAGCCCTAACTACCTTTCTCTTGGCTTTCTTGCTAACTATCCAAACTCAAGGAAGGGAAAAGGTGGTAGGATAGCAAAGACAGTCTGTTATTCAAATCTTAGCATCAGCTACTTAGTTTTGGGACTATCTAGAGAAATGGGAAGAGGACAAGAAGAAACACTTCTGTCCTCAGCTGAATTAGACCTCTTTATTGATGGGAAGAATCCCTACATGGGCTAATTTATGTAAGTCATTATTGAAAGAAATGAAGATGCTTAGAAAGGAATTGGAGAAAGAGACTTGAAGAATCATAAATGGCAGAACAAGGGAATCAAGAATGTCCAGAAAGCTAGGGAGTGATTTGCAAAGAGCATATTATTGACAGGTACAAAATTGTAGATGCAATTTTCTTAGGAATTTCTCATTTTCCATCTGGTGTTATGTCAACACCGGATGTTGGTATTTCAGGTCAGCTTAATCCTTTTTATATTTGTTCCCTTTCCTCTGCAATTGCATACAGATAGGTCCTCTGACAGAAGAACATGTTTTCTTACTTTACTCCAGATTCCACTAGGAAGAGAATTGCTGTGAAAACTTTAGGTACCACATTTTGCACTCTTGATGTAATGTCTATTGAGCTCTTTGGAGGAAAAAGGCATCTGATTTGGTTACTATGTGTCTTCTGAACTATTAGGGGTATGGCAGAGAATTGCAGTCTGGCTGCAAGCTGGAAAAGCACCCTGAGCAGAAACAATCAATGGCATCACTGTGGGCCTTAGGGAATAATGATACTGGTTTAATTTGAGGTATTGAACCAGTAAAAATAGCTTACTTAAAGGGCAAGCCATGGCCTTGTGTAAAACGATATCCTTTGTCAAGAGCTCAGTGAGAAGGAATAAAACCAGTTATAATAATTTTTTTTTAAATAAAAGGATAATTAGGACACTCACCCTGTAATATGCCCATGCTTTCCGATAAAGAAGGAAGATAAATTTGATAAAGATGTTCAACATATATATATAAGTTTGTATGAAATCTTAGAGAAATAAATAAATCTGTTGTTCCATTAACGCTTATATTTCCTAACCCTGCATATATTCTGACTTTGGTACTGTGGTCTGCAAAGTTTCTCTGTAGTTGATCTATGTTCTTTGTTCCTGTCCCTTTGGAGGACTAGCCTAAACTTTTGTTTGTTTTTACTTATGAAGGAATCCAATTTTTATGTCAAAGTATCCCTAAAAGTTTCAGGACTTCCCTACCATTTTCTCAAGTCATTTACAGGAAAACTTAGAAAAATTTGTTTCATCATAGGGTAATATAACTACTCAAAATGAGATGATCTGATGGTAGCCTCAGAAACTAAAGAGCAACATAAAGCCAATACAATACATTGGCTTTATTACAATATCTTGCTTCACAGGGGCATAAGATATCACTAAGAAAATTGCAATATTGCCAAACTGAGATACAATATTTAGGGTATCTAATGTCAGCTAAAGTTCACAAAATGTTATAATCTAAGAGTCAGCCCATTTTGCAGATGAAAATGGCCTATTTTGGTCATAATGTATATTTGATAATCTTTACTAACAGGTCATTTGTTCAGGGTAATGTGTACTGCTTCAGTCCTCCTATGCTATGATGATCTTAGGAAATATTGGAAGCTTATGCTTTGTCTGGAATTGCTACTGTACAAGCAGAGTTAATACCAGTTATCTGAGCTGAAATTCTTGGTGCTGGAATTAAAATAAATATGTACTAATAGTAAATGTGTATTTGTCATGCAATATGGCAAATTTGAAAGAATGGAGGATTATTAACTTCAATAGTAGAATCTAAAATATCTTGTGAAAAATTGATAGCTATAACTTTTAGAGACTTTACAACTGTCTACTCAGATATCAGTGATCCATTGTAAAGCTTGCCCAGGCAGAATGATGAGATTTCTAAAGGCAATGATCTTGCTGACAATGCTGCAAAAGCCACTGTTAAAACATGGCAGACTCCAAACTTAGAAGCCCCAATTTTAATATAAAAAGAAACTTTTGTTCATTTACAAAAATATACTTCACAAAAAGAAATGGACAAATAGAGTTTTGAAAGGTTCTAGAAGGAATGTGACTGGGCTATGGGAATTACCTAACAACATGATTACTGTATTGCAGTACCTATTTGCTTAGTTGATATTGTTGTCATCAACAAAATCGTCTGTGTATAAGAGTGATTTTTAAAGGCAATATACTCTTATTATGCCTAGCAAAGTGATTAGCTTATTTAAAAACCTAGTAAAAAAGATGCGCTATTTGGAATCAGAATTCATTACAACCTACTTCCAAGGTAAGCACAGAAAGTATTCCCTGACCAAATTTGTATTGGGACCTGATGGTAATTGGGTTTCAGAGAGCTAAGGCCTGCAAAAGATAAGAAATTTTATCTAGTGTGTGTGTGTAATGTCTGAATGGCCTAAAGTTGTTTTCCTTTTCAAAAGCTGATACTTAACTAATGGTCCAGACTCTCTTAATACATATAATTTTCAGTTTTGGGATACTGGAGCATATTAAATCAGACAGGGAATGTCATTTTATTTTAACTGTTGTCCAGGAATTATGCAAATGTTTGCAGATTTCTATAAATTACCATATACCCGGGGCCAGCTGTAGCCCAGTGGATAGGGCGCCAGTACACCACATGGGAGGTCCCAGGTTTGGTTCCCTGGGACCTCCTCAAGCAGGCAGACTGCCTTGAGGGGCAGGCCGCTGTGGGCAGGGTAAAGCCGCCATGGGCAAGGCAAAAAAGCCGCCACGGGCAGGGCAGGTTGCCCGCGAACGGAGCCGAGCCGCCTGCGAAAAACGGAGCTGAGCCGCCTGCAAAAGCCTGAGCTGAGCAGCCTGCAAAATGGAACAAAGCCGCCCACGAGCGGGGCAAGCCGCCTACGCGGTGGGCCGACTCGGTGCGTCGCCACAACAAGGGGAGACAAAAAGCAAAAACATAGAAGAACACAAAAATGAACACACAGCAAGAGCAAGCAGAAAGGGGGGATATGTAACAAAGAAAAATAAATAAATTACCATATACCCTATCATCCTCAATACTGGGCAAGTAGTAGAACAGGAAGAATAGAACTCTAAAAGATTTCAATGATGACAATTCAGAAATCTACTGGATTTAGAAAGCCTAGAGCTTTACTACTAGCTTTAAGAAAACACAGATCTCTTTCTTTGAACTTATTCTTGGCAGGCCTATGAATTTGGGTCTGAGACCATGTCCCATGCCCAATTTAACTGAATGTTCTCATAATTTTGTTCAATACTTAAAAGGACTTCTCTCTTCCCTGGAAGACTAGAGACTTAAGGTCATAATGACCTGCTGGAAGAGTGTGGCCATCCTATCTACAAGGAGATTTCATCTACATAAAGCTATTCCAGAGGAAAGTCGGGCTGTCACTGCATTGGAAGGGACTCTTTCATATGCTGCTGATCACCCAGACAGCTATCAAAAAAAAAAAAAAAAAAAAAAAGAAGACTCAGCTGGATTCAGGCTCACCATGTGAAGTTAGCACCCTAGGAGGACTAGAATGTGCTTTTCACAAAGGGCTTGGAACTTCAGTTTTCTAGAATCACTGATATTGATACTGAATTCAACTGAAAAGATGTATTCTAATGAACTTATTACTATTCTCATAGATGACTTAGCTATCCTATTCACATGGACAACTATTTCAATTATTTTAAGAATCATATTTCACTTAAAAATACATTTGTTAAAATTTGAATTTAGACTGTGGAATAATTTAGTGTGGGAAAAATATCCCACAAAGCTCTCAGAGGTACTCAGTTGTATCTAGAAATACTTATTTATAAAGCAGTTCCAAGGTGTCATCACTAGTTCAGAATTACAAAGCTGTTTATATTTAAGGTACTAATTGAGTGTTGGGACAATAACTACCCAAAGAAACATGAATAGTGCAGAAAAGAGAAACATTTAATTAACAGATAAACACAAATCTGACATTCACAGATAGAGACTGCAGAGGACAGGTATAATTTCACTATATTAAAGTTCTCTCCAGTCCCAGTATGGATGGATGAACAAAGGTGAATGTCTGTTATTCATGGAGATTTAGTTCGCTATTATAATAATACAACTATTGATTTGGGTCAATGTGAAAAATGGTCCATAGGATGGGTTTGTCCCCAACACCTAAAACAAGTAGAGTCTGTATATTAAACACTGGAAGTTCAATATGTATTCTTCAATCAATGCCTCATAATAAGACTTTGATACTCGAAATGGCTACGGGTGTCTTTGTGTCTCACATCTAAGAAAAATTGTTTGGGTAGACAGAACAATTACTGGAGGGTCTAAAGTATCATTTAAATGTGATATTACTTATGTGATTGATGAGAATTCAGGAGAAATGTATTGGACCTTACAAGAAAAACAAAATTAAAATTTTGAATTATCAGGCTCCAGAGTTAAGCTATTCCTTGGGGTGGGATTGGGCAAAACTTTGTAAGGAACTACAAAACAATACTTAAATAGTTAATCATTTGAAAGCACAGCTATAAGGATTTTAAAATGCCTTGAAAATTAATGTATGATGAAGGAAATTTTTTGTGCATTGCTTATTAGGAAACGGATTTAACTGTTCACCACTCTTATAATATATTTGAAGGTTATTCCCTTATGGCAAATATTATACTGAATTTTTTAATTCATCCTATTCTAATCTTGAAAATTATTTTGCTTTGAATTTTCCTCTGGACTTCTTGGGTATTTAGATGGCTGCCACTTGCCCAGCAAAAGAAAGGAAATTGTGTTTCTATTTCATAGTAACAAAGGTGAAATTTTAAGGGTAAATACCAATTGAAAATAAAAATATATGTATATATATACATACATACATGCACAATGGGAGATTCCTTTCCCTCTTCCTAGAGCATTCTTTAGAAAATATAAAGACCACCCCAATTACCAGGTGAATTTAAGATGAACTATGTTTGGCAAGTGGTGCTGTAAAATCCTCTCTCTTGAGGATTAGTTTTCATTTATCTTGAGAACGTGTATGTAATGGCTTGTATCTGCGTGGCTATATAAAAAGGTAAGCTTGCTTTTGTTCTTTACAGTATCTTTAGGGGATTGACTGTGATGCATCATATTCTATTTTAATGTTTATTCAATAATAAAATTGAATAAATTTCTCTTCTAGCTTTGTGGAGAGGTTTTCTGGGTTAGGAAAAGATTTTGTTTTTAACTATATTTTTCCAACAAGGCCAAGTTATTAACCATTATACAACGTGTTCTCTCTCTCTCTCTTTCTCTTTCTTCTTCTCTTTCTCTTTCTTCTCATTACCCAAATCATATATACCACCATCCACAGACCAAATTAGATCTGTCAGTACCCAGAAACTAGAACGATTTCTTTCATATTGATTAGCAATTTTAGAATGCCCTTGTCACCCAATAAATATGATTACTTTGAATACTGGAAGTCACACAGTTTTCTTTTTAAAGTATCTCACGCATCAAGTCTTCAGAGATTAGAGAAGTAAATGAGCTGAATTAAATCTATCATTCTGGGGCCGACTGGATAGCCCAGTGGATAGGGCTTCGGCATACCACATGGGAGGCCCCAGGTTCGGTTCCCGGGGACCTCTCCTAGCGGGCAGACCGCCATTGAGAATGGCAAGCCGCCATGGGCGGGCCGGAGCCACCGTGGGCAGGACAAAAAAGCTGCCACGGACAGGCAAAAGCCGCCACGGGCAGGGCAGGTCGCCCGCGAATCGAGCACAGCCAGACACCCGCGAACTGAAAAGCCGGCCGTGATGGAAGCAGAAGCCGCCCACAAGCGGGGAAAGCCGCGCCTGCGCAGTGACCAAGTCTCGGCGCGTCGCCGCAGCGGGGGGGAAGGGGAGATATGTAATAAAATAAATAAATCTTTAAAAAAAATAAATAAATAAATAAAACTATCATTCTTACGGAGAAAAGCATTAAGACCATGAAAACATATGAAGAGATGACATGAACATTTATAATTATATATATATGTATATATGTTGGACTGTTTACTCTTATTTGTCTTACCAATTTAATAAATATGGACCTATTGTGTCCATGGTCACTTTGACTTTCAATCTTCCAATAAAATTCAAACAAATATTTTAACAACTTGGTACCCAGTTAATATTTGGTACTGAAAAACCAAGTGGTTTTCGCATTGGCATGGTACCTAGTGTTGTAAATGGATACATAGAGTGAGACAGCACTACTTGACTACTCACTCCTGGCACATTTTGATATTTGGCCTCAATAGTAACTCACTTAACTGCATATTTTGACATGATTTTCTGATGTTGCCTTCATGAGCTATGAAGAATAAAATAATGCTTCCAAAAAAACATTTGAATCATTGTTTTTCTCCTTGCCTTGGATTCACATTTACAAATTCCATTTAAAAGGAAAACATTCCAAATAAACACTATAACAGCACTGGAAACTAGAAGACTAGTGGTGAAGCTGAAGAACATACAATTCTTGCAGACACATGTAATCATGTATATGTATGATACTTCCCCAATCACTGCCGGCCCCCAAAAAAATTTTCTGATTAAAACCTTCTATGCAGAGTCTTTAAAGAGTGAAACACTCACTTAAGTCTTGATCCCAGCTAGATTGCAAAAATTTGGTAGTTTGGAGAGTGCCTTGACTCTTGTGCAGATGAAATGGCACCTTAATAGCTAGAAGAGTTAATATGTTTCCTGTGATGGTTAAGTACCTGTGTCAACTTGTCCAGTTATTTGGTCAAGCAAGCACTGCCCTGGTTGCTACTATGATGCTATTTGGTGGATTTAAATCATAAGTCAGTTGATTGCATCTATGGCTGATTACATCTACAATCAACTGAGGCATTTGCCTCTAAAAATGAGAGAAATCTCACCTAATCAGTTGAAAGTCTTAAAAAGAGAAGTGATGATTTTATCACTCAGAAGAGAGAATTCCCATCTCTACTTCAGCCAGCCAGCTTTCCCTGGGGTATTCATTGAAAATATTCTTTGGAGTTCCCAGTTTGTGGTTGCCTTTTGGGATTTGGATTTTCCCATCCCCATAGTCATGGGGCCAATTCCTATTTAAAAAGTTATATATGTCTTGTCAATTCTGATTCCTTAGAGAACTCCCTTAATGCCCTCCAGCTGCAAAATGACTCAAAGATACCCTAGTGATCCAAAAAAGTCCGTGTTCAATTACAGCTTTTAACACATATATAGGAAGGAGTAATTTAGCTACTGAGGAGAATTTAAATCATGTATTCCTCCATTGTCTAAATTATTTTCAGTGAGGAATCTTAACAATTTTCAAAGCTGCATTAACTCAGTAGAAAAAAAATGCAGGGAACCGGCTGTAGCTCAATTGGTAGGGCTCCGGTTTACCACATGAGAGGCCCTGGGTTCAGTTCACGGGGCCTCCTCGAGAAGGCAAGCCGCCGCCGGCAGGGCAAGCCACCCCGAGCAGGCAGGCCACCACGCGGTGAGCTGACTCGGCGGAATGCCGCAGTGGGGGGAGACAAGCAGACACAGAAGAAGGCAAAACAAAAAAAATGAACACAGCAAGATCAAGCAGAAAGGGGGGATATATAATAAATAAAAAATAAATATTAAATTTAAAAAAATGCAAAAGGATCTTGTGGCCTGAAAGACCTAATGCTCACGTTTCTGCTAATGTCTAATCATTTTCCATATGGTAAGGCACTCGATAGAGTCTCTGCTTCTGGGTCAGAATGCACAAAGATAGTAACAGTGGGTGAGGAAAAATTAGGTAATAAGCAGCAATGATGGCAGGAATTAATGAGTCCCTTCCAGCACCATTATGTATGGTTGAGGTTCTTTTAGGTATTAAGAGTTGGTAGCTTAAACATATTAAGGCTAAAACTCCTAAGACTTTTAACTTCTGACCTAGAATAATTTGATACTGGGGAAGAGAACAAAGTTTTCTTCTTTTTGAAATATGTAGAAAAGGAACCAGCAGCTCTGTTGATGCTACAGCTTATTAAAGATGCAAATTAAAAATATCAAAAGCATGGAGATTTGCTTAACCTTTTACCAAGTGTAAACCTTTAATCTGATCTTAATATGAACTTCGTTGATTTGCTTAAAGTTTAATAATACACTGAACTTGCAAGGCGTTAACAGTACCTTTAGTGGTCAAGTATTGCATTTTAGTATTGATAGAAAAAGGTTAATTTGAAATCCAGTCAGGAAATTATATTACATCACACAGCATATATCTGCTTTAGTGAAGAACTGACAAACTGCAAGTGCCTCAGAGGAAAAATTCCACTGAATTAAAAGCAAAAGATTAATGTACTTGGAAATGAATTTGCATTCAACTGTAAAAACAATACCATTATGCTCTTTTCTTTTTTTTTTTTTTTTGGTGTAACCAGTCATTTCTAAGGCTATAGTTACTAAATTAGAAGGTTACATAATGCAAATGGAATTGAAGACACTTGGATTAAAGCAAAAATCCAGTGGAAAGTTTATTTAATTATAAATACTAGCTCTCACTAAGTATTTTATTATTGGGTTACTTTTAAACTTGTATTTTTAAAAATTTTATAATAAACTTAAATTATCCATGCTACATTAAAAATTAAAATCATACCATGCACGAAAACAGCTACAACCATAGCCTTTAGAATGTGATTTAATTTAGCAATTTCAAAAGTAGTATTAATAAAAACAATATAATATCCAACTGACAAAAAGATAAGGTAATCCCTCATGCTTGTATGAGCCATTCCTTTCATCTCTTTTAATTGGAATCACAAAATATGTCATAATTACTTGAAATCATGTGCAATATCAGAAAGAATAGTTTAAAGTCACTTTATCATATGCCAAACCACAATCTATCTCTGACAATGCAAATTAGTCACTACTAAAAATAAGGGATGATGATTAATTACTTCAGAGAACACCTGTCAGAAGTACCCATCACCAGAAACAGTTTCTTACTGACAAACACCCTACAATAATTTAGGCACCTGCTTCATCACTTCACCTAGTCCAAGACATAATGTGTATGATCTGTAAAGATAAAATAAATAAAATATCCCTTACGTAAATCTTGATTGGGCTAGCAGAGAAAGCAGATAAGTGAGCAATCGTACAAAAGATCATCTGGAGATATCAAATGTTAATTTTACTCATGTCTCACACTATCTCAAAAATGGCTCCACATTGTGGTTTATTTCATTGGCAAGGATGACTTACATCTTGAAATCTCTTATGTCTTTATTTTTGCCAATTATTCAGTTAATTTTAGTCCTCTTTTTTTCTTTTTTGCATTCAAAATGAACTCAATTCTTCCCGTGGGAAGAGCATAAAATACTTATTGGATTAATATATTCTAGTTCCTAGAATAGTATCCAGTGGCATGGAAGATCAGTTTCCTAAACATTACCCTTGTAATTTAAATAGGTTTCAGTTTCTGACAATTGAGCCATTTATTTACTCATATTATCAGATAAAATATTTCATTTTTTGGTGATTGTAGGCTTAATTGAATTCTGGTTTGCAATTCCTAATGCATGCAGTTTGTGAACATTTTATTTCTATTGATTTGCACAGTTGTTATTGTTTGCTATGTTAAAGTATTCTGCTATTAACAAAATGCTGCTTACTGAAAACCCTTTAAACAACACTGAATACATTTCTATAGGAAAGGCTCTTCAGTGTGGAGATTATTTAGCAACTAAAGATATTCAAATGCCCTAGGGGTTTTCCTCCTCCCTCATCCTAATCCATTTTTCACATAGTACCTAGACCAATCTTCTTTTTTAAATGAGTAAATCTTCTTTCTTAAAAAAAGTTTTAGAAGAGTTTTAAATGAAAAACTCGTCAAAATAGGCTATGATTTTGTTTATAATATAATACAAAAACCTTAACATAGACTCAGTGGCCTACTGTCATCATACCAATGCCTACCTCCTAGGTCCATTTCTATCCCTAACCCCTCTCAGTTACTCTATGGAATCCAGTAGTCTTTCTTGCTAACAAAATGTCAAGCCTTCTAGGGCCTTTGGATATGCTACTTATATCATCCACTTAAATCATTTAATTTTCTTCCCTTGCTCCTAAACTCTTCACCTGTTTGACTAATATTCATTTTAAATGCAACGCTACTTCCCTTTTTTAACCCCACTCCCCTCTCACAACCACCACCCTCAACCTCTCCCATAAAATAATTCTGTTAAATTCTACTACAGCAATGTTAAGTTTTTCTGTGATTAGACATGTCTTTCATAATGCTATACTTTTTCCTTCTTCAAGCACAGAAATATATGCAATTCTATATTTTCTTACATCTTTGCTACATGTGTCATATTATTTTGCAGATTTATTGCCAAGTAAATATAATTAGAGGATTCAGTATGAAAGATTAAAAAAAAACTCATAAAAAATGACATGCCCTTTCAAAAGGAAAAAACAAACAAAAATACTTCGTTTAGGAAAGGAGCAGCATGTATGTCAGCAAGATATCACCTAATCTAAAAAATACGTAAATACAGAAAATAAGGCAAACAAAAACAGCTATTGAGGAAGGTACTGCAAACAAGGCAGTTCAAATGGTGAAGAGTTTGGTGAAACTGGATATATCAATATAATGATAGAATATAAGTGAATTCGTGTAATCATTCTCCCAAAAAGCTGAATATCCTTAAAAATATTATTCAATATTTGTAGCCCCATAGATAAAATAAAGGGATAAAATTAATGATCTCTAAGCACCCTTCAAGATCTAAAAGTACATAAATATTTTTAAAAGTATTCCTAAATACTTCCCCAGGACAGTGACATATAACATAAATATGACTAAACATGTAATACAAATATGAGAAAACAGTTCAGAGAATAAAGGTTCTAAAGGAAATAAGACATGAACGTTAGGTTGAAAGAAAGAGGATGAAAGAGAGAAAGGCTTAGAAAGATGAAAACAATGCCCTTAGACAATAAGAAATGGAAAGTTAGGTTGAGACAAGGCACAAAGACAAAAGGTGAAAGAGAAAAATTAAGAGAACAGTCCTGTTAAAGGTCAATTTAACCTTCACATGAAATTTTAACTGAATTTCCTGGATACATTTTGAGGTTAGTAATGTCTTATTACCTTAGTTTTCTCTGACTGCACCTAGAATCTAAATGTGATTCTGAAGAGTGCAGAACACAGAGAGGTGTGCATTTGGAAGCTTTACAGTCACACTCAGCTAGCCACTGCCACAGTCATTTCATCAGACTCAGAGGACAATGGCATACTTAAATAAAGTCTAATGTGACCAGTACATAAGATTCCTCGCTGTGCCACGAGGAACCATCTCATTAGAACAGTCCTTTATTCCCAGCTCAGTAGGGTAGAAACTTTTGTGGTAGCAACTCTGGTTTACAGGAAGGTATCCTGGCCTAGGAATTCCAAGTTAAGTTACAACCTAGCTGTTCATTGTCCTTGAGACGTTTTCCGAATCACCTAGATTCTATGAACCTGTTTCCTCACCTATGAAAAGCAATTATATCTCATATGGTTTTTTTTAAGGATTAGAAAGGTTGATGAGTGTGAACATACACTACTTTTCAGCTATGACTTTATCAGTCTTCTTAGTTTTATTTATAGGCAAGCAGCTGTGACCATTCCACTCGGCATTAACTTTGTCTTGCACAGGAGAAAGTAAGTATTAATGCCAACTGTGTGATTTGTCTGTACCCAGAACTTGTAACACACTTCATAAGACTCTATACATTCTGACACCAATTCAGTGAGGTGGGTACTATGGCTATCCCCAGTTTAGTAAGGTGAATTATTGAGGGTTTTGCTAATGATAACTTGAGACAAAAGAAGTTTATGTTATAATATGCCCAAGGTCACACTAATAGCACACCAGGATTTCACTGAGGAGTCCAATTTCATTGTTTCTAAACTTTACTGCAATTTTATACTTCATCCCTATATATTTCAAGAAGGGAAATGATGCTATTTCTTCTTTCAAGATCTTTTTCAGGCATTCTCCAAATTCTGTTGTTTAAAAACATGTAAATCCATGCTAAAAATATATTCATAAGATCAGAATCTTCCCTCTGTCTCCCTTCTATGGATAATATCAGCTTAGGGTATCAGAAGACTTACATAAATTAAATGGAGCTACTGAAAATGAGGTTATGTCTGGATCATCCTTTCCAGAATGTATATATGGTATGATGATGATTCTAATTTGAGTCCTTTTTAGGTAGCCTCACTTTCATGGGAGGATACTGTTTCAGTAATGAATATATTTAGTCAGCCACATTCATGATGGTCCTAGAAATTTTTAAATTCACTAATATTTGAAATTACACAATTTTGACTTTGTCTCTTCAGCTGAATATTACACCCCTTAAAAGCAAGTAAGTCCTCAGAGAGGCAGTACATAGCTTAGTAGTCATTTTAGCTAAAATAAAATAGCTTTTTATATTCTTTGCAGATAGAAGGCTTCTTTTGAAGATGGGATAAGCTGAGTATTCCTGTGGGTGCTGGGTATTGGAGAAGATGGATGAAGATATATTATTGATGTGAGATAAACTCTAGGAGAATGGAGATGGATGGCAGTGACGGTAAACTTTCCCTGATTCCAGTTTCACTTATGACCTGCCTTGGCCCCACTGCTTTCTCATCCCACCAGGAGATGACAAGTTCAATGGAAATTGATGTATTTTAGAGAAATTCTAAAATAAACCTCAAACACTTGTTTAGAGAATTCAAGTGGTTTAAGTAATATGTGACAATGGATGAAAACCTGACTGTTAAAAGTGGTATCATTGCCCTAAAAGGGCCATTTGAAAGAGATTGCTTTTATCTCAGGAGGCTATAGTCTCAAATTTCAGTCCTGGAATCAGGATTTCCAATCCTGCTTTACGAGTTCAGTTCCAAATGCAAGAGAGCTTGGCACTGATCTAACCTAATTAAGTTTCAAAATGAATTCGTTCAGTTGCATGAATCATTGTTTTAGGAACTTCAGTAGTCCTTATATATAAGTAAAACTGTTACCTAGGGGTTGAATTTTTGTTCTATTTTCTTATGCTGGCTGAAAAAAAAAAAAAACTTTTGCCATTTCATCTACATTTCAAATTTTACCCTATGATTTGAGGCTACTTTCTGGTCATAGTGCAAATTTGTTTGTAATTTTCACAAGTTGACAAATCAGAAAATATTGCTTATCATATCTTTGTTCTGTAATAACTCAGCCAGGTACTCAGGAAAACTATCGTAAAATTGCCAAGCCTGAAAAGCTATACAATCAGCAGCAAATGTTTTATCAATTTTATCACTTGTGAAAAGTGAAATGGAATACTGACATGATGGTGGCAAAATGAAAAATAATAGGAAAACCTTACCATTTTGCCATTGTTTTTTTGTAATAGCATGAACTCTAATCAGACAAAATGTTATTATACTCAGTAGAAACTGTTGACTTTTACATCATCTTTTAATTCCAGTGCAAGTCTTGCCTGAGAGCCAATTTTTCTATGTTGTCTACTCCTTTGAAATTTGATTGAGCTGATAGTCAAGGACATGAAATTGTAGCTATGAGACTTTGCCCATGCCTGCGGACCTCTACAGTGACCCAAAATTGGTCTTAGGAGCTGCTGAAGGCCTAGGCCTAATGATGATTAATTTTGACAATTTGACGGATACTACTTTTTAAACTTGGTTACAATTGTTAAAACCAGAAAATATCATTTGCTCTAGAAGTGACATTATATACTAACATATCCATTTCAGGTGCCAAATACTATTTAATTTCCTACTGTGTCAAATAGTATGCTAAATCCTGGGAACAAATAACAAAGTTCTCTGACC
This sequence comes from Chaetophractus vellerosus, assembly GCA_004027955.1. Classification (NCBI taxonomy): domain Eukaryota; kingdom Metazoa; phylum Chordata; class Mammalia; order Cingulata; family Chlamyphoridae; genus Chaetophractus; species Chaetophractus vellerosus. The sequence goes on from PVKH010001940.1 coordinate 26,150, forward strand.
TCAGCCAGTTGTAGTCTCATGGAAGGAAGCAGATATTGAAAAATAACAAACATGAAAATGTATCTATTGGTAGTTTCATTATTTTCTACATTTTTTAAAAAAACATTTCTATATGTTACGCATTTTTTTAATAGAACCTATATCTAACACAACTCTGCAGTTTGTGGCTAAGTAGTGGCCAGACTTTTGTTTCTTCTAAATTATTTGCATTTTGATTAAGTTTTCAGGATGCAATGCAAAACATATATAGTTTATTTATAACCAAAAATTATTTAAAGGAAGCTCTGTACTCCTCCTAATTTGCCATTTTTTTTCTGGACTTTTTGTTTTATTGACATACTCTTGTAGTTTTTAAAATAATTTTTTGATGTATAATCTACATGCAAAAAATGCCCCTCCCTTTTAAACATAAAAGCTCAGTGAGTTTGGCCAAATAGACACTACCACTATCACTATAAAGATACAGAATATTTATTTGTGTCATTCTAAAATATTTTCTCATATCCATTTGTATTATGTCCCTCTGATCACTAACCTCAAGTTACTACTGATCTGATTTTTTTTCACTAAAGATTAGTTTTGCTTTACCTAGAATTAGACATAAGTGGAATTATACAGGGGTACTTGTTTGTGTTTGGTATTTTTCACTCAGCATGTTGCATTTGAGGTTCATTCATGTTGATATGTGAATTTGTAGTTCATTCCCAATTATGCTGGGCAGTAAACCAAGTTTGGGTATAACACAATCTGTTTATACTTTGACCTGTTGACAGATCTTTGGGATGTTTTCAGGTCCTGGCTATTCTAAATAAATTGGTCATGTACATTTTTGTACAAGTCTTTGTAAGGACATATGTTTTTATTTTTCTTGGGTAAATAACAAGGAGCCGAATTGGTGGATTGTGTGTTAAATGTAGTTTAACTTTTATTATAGACAGCCCGACTCTTTTCTATATTGATACTATGTATCCCACAAATTACTCAATTTTCTTCTTCAGTCTACTGACATTTTTATATTTTCCTTAGCATTTTCTATGTAAACAATGATGTTCCCTACAAATAAAGACCTTTTTTTTCCCTACTTTTTCTGACTTCCTATTACTTAGACGGAAACTACTCACCCTAAATCCTCTTCTTTAATAATCAGGTGGAGACACATTTATGTCCTGTGGGTCATAGAATTTTATCAACTTTTTCCATACTGATTCACATGGGCATCCCTCAAACCCTGTTCATCAGCATGGGAGGCCCATATTTTTCCTCTTCCAGAAAGCCATGCTTCTATCATTATCTAGTCTTTATTATCAAAACTGTCAATAATTGTGAATTATCTGAGATTTTATCTTACTTCCTAACTAACAATTTAGCCTTCCAGTTTTATGAATGTTGGCAGAAAATAAAGGAGACTCCTAGGTCAGATTCAAAGAAGTTTATTACTCACAACAATATAAGTAACCAGAGTATCAGATTTTTCTTGTGCTGGGCAAAGCAAAGAGGGCTGGGTGACACCAACATGGTCAATTGTTTCATTACACTAGAGAAAGCCTCAGGTTAGGGAACTAGAGTTCACCCTTTGTTCCAGAAGGAGACACTGTCTCTGGTATAATGCAGAATAAATAAACTTGCCATTTGCTCCTAGGGAGACACTATCTATCTTTCAAGGCTGTTTGTTATGCAAACGTTCCTGAAAAGATAAAACAAGGCAGTTCAGTGTTTCTGCTTGCAAGACATGCACATGTGAGGCTCATGGCAAATTGTCTCTCAACAGAAAATTGTATGGTATTGGTGCAGAATGTCAAATCACAATAGGCATAGTATAGTCTATTGGGCATTATACCTAAAATTACATGATGATGATAAAATTCACTCAAAAATTTATTTTGGTCAACTACAATGTGCTGAGCATTGCTTCAAATGCCTTAGATTACAACTGATATTTGAAAATACAGAGGATTTTTCAGTATTGCCTTTAGATTCAGGCCAAGTAAACTGTATCTCTTAGAATACTGCACATAACAAAAAATAATTTATTAAAGAACATAAACAGATGACTTTTTTACTTGGAATCTGGTGCTCAGCTCAGGTACAGTAAAAACCAATATCTTTAAACAGTTACTCTCATCACTAACTCTCATTAGGCCCGAGTAAAATGATTCTTCACAACTCTTACTCTATACGCTAAAAACTGTGACTGTTCCCAAATCTATGAAGGTGTATGAATTAGGTTTCTGTTATTTTTGAAGGTGTACATTATTTGAAAATTTAGGGAAGATTGAGTAGAAGAACCTCTTGGATCAGAGAAAATACAAATTAATTAATGGATTCATCCTTATGTACCAAAAAATAACCATCCAATAGTGGCAGTTATCTTTAATTCTTTTTCATGCCCTTTGCCCACCCTTCTTCCTCCTCCTTCTCTTCTCTTTGTGATTTAATTCATGATTCCAAGTTAAAAAATTAGTTAACTTGAAAATTACAACAGTTTTACAAGGCAGCTGAGGAACATTTATTAACTTTAAAAAAA
>PVKH010001941.1:0-28704 GCA_004027955.1 Chaetophractus vellerosus
AAAAGTCTGCTTAAAAAAAAATACCCTAATTATGGTCATTTTCTCCCCTCAACTCTTTGCTCATTTTTATCTATGTTTGATCTCTCTTCTGTTTTCTTAATCCACTCCTATGACATTAGTTTTCTGTAGATGACTCCCACATCCACCCTACCCATTTACTTGTGCTCCAGTATACAATTCCCAGTGTTTATAGGGCATTGCCACATAGATGTCCGCTACTACTTCAAATTCAATTGAAAAAATTAAAATCATCAATCTTCTTCCGAATATTTTTCTTCCCAAATTCTCTTTTTTCCATTTATCCCCATTTTTCTTTTATTTTTCCATCTTTCAAGAATCCTTCCGATCATCTTTGATTTCTTCCTTTCCATGGTAAAGTATATTAAAACTGTATCCAAGCCGTCTCTTTCCTTCCTCTGACTACCTTTTGTAATTGCACTTCCTAACTCTGGTAGGAACTTTGGTTTGCTGCTCTCCACCCTAATTCACTTCTTTCCTTCTTCCTCGGTACATACATGGTTGTCTCTAGCTCCCACTAAATATGGCCATGTAACCAAGTCTGTGCTAATGGAATATGAGCAGAAGGGAAGTATGTGACTTCCACCTCACTTGCTTAAGATGACACCTAGAGCTAGCTTGGAAGCCCATATTAAACAGAATGGAGCAGACCCACTAGCCCACATTCCTGAGATGACCAACCTGTCCACCTTGGACTGAGAAGGAAATAAACATTAGGCTATTTCTATATTTGGGTCCTTTCATAAAGCATCCCACCTTTGACTGTAACTTTGATGCCAATTACTACCATATCAACCCCAAGTCTATGCCCTTAATATTTCATATCAGGTTTACCACAGAGCTTTCGTGTTCACCAGTCACCTTTCCCTTTCTCTTTCTCAGACAAGCAGAGGCCAGGACTTTGGGCCTAAGCTCCTGTTCAGGCTATAGGAGAGGACCACAACTTTCTGATATGAGGCAGTCAATTGAATTTAAGCCAAAATATAGACCTCCTCCCTCTTGGGGATAAACTGAAATAAAAATCAGGCAGTTAATAGGAGTATATCATTAAAGCAGGCCAGGCAATGGAGGAGCCCAGGAATGAGACTATAGGACAGAAACTGAGGAAATCAATGAAAGCTGGAGAGTTCAAAGCAGAAGGTAGGAGACAAAGCCTAAAGAGATTTTTTAAGATGGTATGACAGTTCAAAGTTATTTTATGAATGATTAGATTACTTGATAGGATCACTTTAGGTCTTTTTATTGGACTGTATCAATGAGGCATGATTCAGTTTGATTCTCCGCCTTCTTGCTGGGTCTGATATAAATGGAGACACAGAGAGACACAGACACACAGGAAAAGGTAACTCCGCCATATTTGATCCATGTGAGAGAAAGGACTCCAGGTTCACCCACAGCTGCAGAAAGGCAGAGAAGTCCCAAGAGACTGAGAGAGGAGGCCTGGAAAGAGACAAGCCCTATGTTTGGTTGCCCATGGCTGGACCTCCGGGAGATGGTAGATTCTGGAGGGGAAGGCAGAGACCTCAACAGAGATCAGCGGTTGTCTTCACCATGTGACCGGACACCAGGATTACCAGTAGCTAACTTTGGTGAGAAAACATCTCTGATGGTGCCTCAGTTTGGACATTTCAACGCCTCAGAACTGTAAGCTTTTACCCCACACAAAATTCCCATTATAAAAGCGAACCCATTCTTGGTACTTTGCATTGGAAGTCTTTGGCAAACTAAGACAAATGGGAAAAAGAATGTAGGGAGTTTTTAGGAGGAATGTGGCTTCAGATCAAAGTAGAGGGAGAGTGCATAGACTCAAACTAGACCTCTTTTATTTAACTGCTTTTCAGTGCATCAACAAACATAATGGTTTCCTTCTGATTAGGGACAAATAGCATTAAAACATTATAAAGGTACAATACATTTTAAAATCTGATGCTAACTAAAATTGAAACAAAAATGAAGTAGAAGAAATACCCAGACAAAGACCCAAACAAATTTACATCCTTCATTTCTGAAAAATGAAGCACCAAAAACCAATGGGGGTATGGAGAGAAGTTCTATAAGAGGTGCTGGGTTCGATCCCCGGTACCTCCTAAACACAAAACACAAACAAACAAACCAAAAAAAAACAACTTTCTTGGGAAGTGAATGTAGCTCAATGGTTGAGTGCCTGCGTGATCCTGGGCTCAATTCCCTGTACCCCCTAAAAAGAGAGAGAGAGAGAGAGAGAGAGAGAGAGAGAGAGAGAGAAAAGAGAGAGCGGAAGGAAGGGAGGGTGGGAGGGAGGGAGGAAAGAAAAAAAACCAATGGGGTAGGTGGTGATTTTTCCCTGCAAGTTTTAGGAAAATTGGCTTATTGGAAAATAAGTTTTAATTAAAGATAACCTTAAGTTGGTTCCTTTCCTAACATTATATACCAAACGAAATTATAGACTAATTAGGTTCACCCATTCATTCATTCCACAAATATCTATTGAGGACCTGTGTGCTCGACCATGAAGTTATACCTGTATACAAGGCCCATGCTCTCACTTTCAAGATCTAAGAGTCTAGGTGGGGAGAAAGACAAGGAAATAGGAAAGTAGAGAGGCAACAAATTAGGGTTTGGGAAAGGCTTAATTTGTTAAGCTTGACATTGTTATGGGAAAGAGGAAGGGCAGGCAAAGGTGAAGGAAAGTTATATAGCAAAGACAAGTGTTAAGACTGGAAACATAAAACAAAATATCTTACTCGCTGAAAACTTCTAGAATTTCAATAAGGCTGCCGTTGACATTTTATACAAATGCTTTCTCAATCTCAACTTCCTAGCCCAAAAAAAAGGAGAGAAGGAAAGGTAAAGTTTCGAAGTTATTATTGTGGTGAATGTTTATAAGTAAAAGTTGCGGTTATATTTTTCAGAATGCTTAGTGTCCTGGAAGGAAAAGAATGTTAAGGAAAAACAAAATATTAATTTTTAAATATTTTCTCAATCTTTTTAATGGAGCTTTCTTGGTAAGAATCTTCGTGTTTATTTAGTAAAGAAAATGCAATGCATTTGTACAGAAATTGCTTTTAAAAAGTAAGCAGTGACTGTCTTTTTTGTAGGTTCTTGGACTTTTACTCAAGGGAAGTGGTACTTGTCTTTTATTAGATAGAAACATTTTTTTAATGCTTTCAGTATGTATTGATTTTTATTTTTCTCTCTCTAAATGAAGTAAACAAGACTTTCAATTTAAAATACTTGCATACATGATTTATTCAGCAGGTGGCAGTATTACACTAAAATTCATTAAGTATAAACCAGTTTTTGGGATTCGTGAGACAACTGTGGGAGGAGAGAGCTAGGAATTTAGCTAGAGAAGAGGAATGAGAGAGATGGAAATTTGTGGAATCCGGTTTTTCCTGATTCCTGAGACAGCTGTGTTAGGAGAGTGCTAGGAATTTAGCTGGACAAGAGGAATGAGAGAAATAGAAATTTATGGATTGTTCTGATAACTCTAGGCCTCTACAGACCTGTATACCTGAAAAGATAATGGAGATCTTCTGGAGATAAGCACTAAGCTAAAGGTTATTTTCATATAAATATCCTTGGTTGGTAAGAAGAAGGTATTCCTTTGTTTTTATCAAGGCTTTGAAAACCAGAGTTTCTATGGCAAGGGTCAACAAATACAACCCATGAGCCAAATAGGGTTGCTACCTAGTTTTGGTAAATAAGGTTTTATTAGAACACAGCCGTACCCATTCTCTTAAATATTCTCTGTGGCTGCTATTGTGATGCAATGGCAGAGTAGCTATGACATAGACTATGTTCACAAAATCTAAACTATTTGTTATCTAGTCCTTTATAGGAAAAGTTTGCCAACCCCTGTTCTATGATATATATCTGTACTAACATAAAATCGGTGTTTTGCTACATATGAAAAAGAGGAACTTTGTATTGGAAGACAATGCCTATGGGTTTCTGGCATTTCTTGACAGGGAAGCACAAATCACCCTTTTCTTCTGAACTATCTTTTCAAGGAATGAAGTGCTACAATATATTGAACAATTCAGCTAAATTTCAGTTTTGCCTAAGTGCTTGGTGTCTTTATTATCTTCTTTTTGTATACACTGCTTATGGAAAATTCATGCTCTCTGAGTGCATCAGAGGTTTGCTAAGAGTTAATGGGTATGTGGAGCTCTTATGAGTTTTCTGTCTCTCCTTTCCTTTCCTACCATAATGAAAATAATAGCTTCCAGTCACCAGAGGTTCTGAGGGGAGGGAGAGGAAAGAATAGGTGTAACATGGGGCATTTTTGAGACACTGGTATCGTTCTTCATGATACTGCAATGATGGAAACAAGCCATTATACATTTTGTCAAAACCTATAAAATTGCACAGTGCAAAGTATAAACCATAACGTAATCTATAGACCTTGCTTAGTAGCAGTGCTTCATTATGTGTTGATCAAGATGTTGTTAATGGGGGAAAGTGTGAGAGGGGAGGGGGTGGGTATATGGGTATATGGGAATCCCCTATATCTTCTACCTTACATTTATGTAAGCTAAAGCTCCTTTAAAAATAAAAAAAAAATAGTAAAAAAAAATTCTCTATAATAAAATGTTATTTATAAAATAAAATAAAATATCTTTTACTTATTTAGTGTTGACTCTGTGCCAAGCACTGGGCTAAACACTTCCTATACTAATTATATAGTAATTAATGTGATGCAAAAATCATTTTTTTCTCTTGTTTTCATTCCCTCCATCATTGAATTGATAGATAATTCTTATCAACTCAAATGTCCTTGTGTGTGAAAAACCCTTTTATGCAATTTAAATTGATTTACCTCTTTTTAAGTTCTTCTGCCCTCACTTCTCCATTCATAACAACCCCACACCACTTAAGGTCCTTATTTGTCCTCTGCCACTGCTGTAGCCTCTTAAATTGTGCTCTGACCTCCTTTCTCAGCCATCTTCCAAATGCCATGAAAGTGATTAATTTAAAATGCATTTTTACCATCTAACTCACCTATTAAAGTTTTTTTCTGGCTCCCCATTGCCATGATTTATTTATATAACAAATATTTATTGGACATCTTCTACATGCCAGGCAGTGTCCTATGAGCTGGTGACACGAGCTTAAATTACAATGAGGAAGACCGGAAAACAGCACACAAGGTGCCCATGATTTGAGCCTTGCAAACCTTAAGTGCCTCAAACTATTAAGTGCCAACAAAGCTGAGTCCCCCTCCCCACCACTATAATGTTCTGTGTCTCAGAATGCTTTCACCACCCAATGTGGTTATTTCTAGTTCTCATTTAAAGCCTAAGCTGAGGTGCTACCTTCTCCAGTAAACTTAGCTAAGCTGTCCCACATCTTCCCCCAGCTAAGATAGGTGCCCCTTCACTCATTGGTGTGCTGGCAAATGTTTGACAACTGGCTCTGAAGTGGAGAGTCTTGATTTATGGTGCTTACCAATTTTTGTGGTGTAAATACCTCACAATGTCTGTTACCAATATGAATTCATTTGGCTTACAAATTTCCTGAACATGTAAACGATTGACTCTCATTTTATTTATTTATTTATTTTGCAGTTTTTAAAAGGAAGATTTATTCGACAATTTTCACTCAGCGCAATACACCTAAAAGGAAATCACAATGCAATGAAAGATTTAAATCAGTGCCTCAGAATTTCATACAAACACCAAGACTAAGAATCCTGAAGTATTGGTATTGAGTGTCAATTTTCCCCCATTAACTTAAAGCCAGTGCAGGCTGCCTCCAGCATTCAACTGCTTCCAATGTTCTCCCATAAAACCTGAAGCATATTTAATTCATTCATTTATTCATTCTTTTAAAAAAAAAAAAACTTGCTGAACCCTTTCTGTGTTCACAGTCCATGCCAAAGCATTAAGCATTTAACAGTCTGTTAACTATATATGTATATTCTGTAGTACTGGAAGCTCATAGTCTTGATGGACAGGGAAAACAGTGTGAAGAGTGAAGAGTGCCATGTTAGTAGTGTGCTCAGGCTGCAGGCTGTCTATCTAAGGAACACTCTTCCCATACATTTTGGGTAGTCAAAATTTTTTTATGAACTTTGAATGAATATTTAAATGTTTGAATTGCAAACATAGAAGAGGTCACCCTAGAAAAATCATCTGTATCATAGAAGACAATGAAGATAGGATAAAGGTAGAAAGATCTACTGAGATTGAACAAATTCTCAATTATGTCAGTAAAGGAAGAAAATTTGTTGCTAAGAGTAAAAGGTGCAGAATGAGGGAAAACAAAGTGAGAATACTAGTGGTTTGGCAACAGCTGCTTGTGGAAAACTGGTTGCTGCATTTATTATTAAATAGAATACAAAATGTCACGTAATAATCAGTCATTTTATGGTTTCTGAAGATGAAAATAATCATTTAATAATATACATTTCTCATATGTTGCTTGGAGTTGGATCTGCTGCTATTCTTCTTAGTCTTTTGGGTTATTTGGGAAATAACAAAGAAATCAGATAGCTCCTGAATCTGGTACATATTTCATTTTAATAGCCTGAATTTGTACTTTAGATTTTGAGTGCCAGTCATACAAAGGAAGAAGAGTGATTTATGTCATGATGACAGTGCAGTATAATGTATCCTTGGGGGTAACTCAATTAAAGCAACCTCCCAAGACACTTTTTGTAGGATTGTCTTGGTGATCAGATTTGGACCTCAGCATTGCACACTTAGATGTTTAATTTTCAACACAGAGTGGATAGGAATCCATCTCCTAGGATGAACTATAATTTACTAAACTTAATAGGTTGAATAAAATCTGAGTAAAATGTAATAATGTCAATGAGCAATGTAGCTTACCGAGGAAAAGAAAACAGGTCCTGTAGTTAGCACAGTTTCTTGCTGTGGTCATGCCATGTGGGAAACTAAATTATAATTGAGATCACAGTTTTTTATTTAACAAAGATGAATATAACTGCTGAGAAGGCCAGAGTCTGGCATCTGGCTAGCACACCAACTTCCCCTAGGCATGTGTGGCGGTTTGATATGATTTGTGAATTCCAAAATAGATATTGATTATGTTTGTAAACTGGTCTGTTTCTCTGAGCATGATTTCCTTTGATTGTCTTAAATTCAAAGGCTTTATGTTTACTTGATTAAATCAAGATTAAGACTTTGATTCGACCACGTCATTAGAGCATGCAGGGTTGGGTCCCCACCCCCTTGATGGGCTATATAAATGGGTGCTCAATCAAGAACACAGAAGTAGATACACGGAGAGGATACACAGAAGAAGAGGGACAGCTCCGTTGACACGGCAGAGGCCCCGGGAAAAGAGCTGAACCATTCACCTAATAGTTTACAGCTGACCTTGTAAAGAGAACAAAGCAGCTGAGTCCAGAAAGAATCAAGCCTCGGGAAGGGAGATGAGTTCTATGCCAGCCTGCAGCTGAGATCGGAAGAAGCTAGACTCATGGAGCCTTAAGAGGAAAGAGGCAGGCTGAACCCTTGCAGACATTGCCTGCCATCTTGCTTGAACACGTGGCTACTGACTTTGGATGAGGAAATATCTCTTATGGTACCTTGAGTTGGACTCTTTAGGGCCTTGGCACTGTAAGCTTCTACCCCAAATCAATACCTTTTATAAAAGCCAACAGATTTCTGGTACTTTGCATCAGCACCCCTTTGGCTGACTAATACAGCATGTAATATGAAAAGATAAATTATAAGCAGGAGTATAAAATTGAGCCCCATTTCTATACATGTGACAGGTTTGAATCACAATCTACAGACTCAGATGAAAAGCGTATATATACATATATATGTAAATTATTGTTAAATCAAATTTTATTTCATCCACTCTCCTGCAAGCAGATAAGAAAGTCAACCCCGGTCCTTTGCCTACTGGTCTACTGCCAGTAAGAGTGCAGAGGTACTGCCTCTTAGGTAGTGCTGAACTTCTGGGTGGTCCTGGTGGACACTGGTTATCAGTCTTACTGGTTACCCTCAAAGCACTCACTTTCATAGCTCACACAGTCCCTTCAGGTCCATTCGTTCTGCTGTCTGAATGGCCTAGCATGAAAAGGCAGGGCTGCTGTTCATCCAGTATGTGCCAGTGCAAGCATACCAATGAAACTCTTCTGTGAAAGCAGGATAAGTAGATATTACCTCCATTCCTTCCCCCACAGTAAACCTTCCCTGAGACACTGAAATCTCCCCAGGACCCAGCAATGAAAGGAGTCACACACGGCATAAGGATCAGTTGCTGCCTGCTGTTAGTAATTGCAACATATTGTTTTAATATTACCTGAGACAGGCATTTTAGGTAAAGCTAGACCATACCCTCATTTTCCTCTGGGCCTTCGCTGCCACCTCACCAGGGTGCTGCAAGGAAGACAAACTCTGGCCCCTATTGCTCTGGGAACCCACAGGCTTCCATCTCCCAACCAGTGTCTCAGAAATTTTTTAGGTCAAAACAAAACAAAACAAAACCTAATTCTGTTTTCTTACTCTGCTCTTTCCAAATCCTATCCTCCTTACCTTCCAGGACACTTAATTTTCTTAATGGGCTTCACCAGGACAGAAGTGGCTTACAGGAAAATTTTGATTTTCTCCTTGCCACATAATTCTGTTTAGGCAGAGGAGACACAACATAGGGGTTGGGGGTGGGAAAGGAAGCAGGAGAAAGAAAGAGGTATGGAAAGTATACCCTTACCAACATCCATACTTTTATTTGAAGTCTGAAGAAAACTGGATATCATAGATTATTGGGAACTTTTATCCTATAATAAAAGTCAAATGTAAATGTCTTTTAGGGAAAAACGGATTAAGTGGAAGCACTAGACTTCTCTATTGGCAAGGATGGTAACTGAGAGTTAAGAATTAGCAAATGAGTATAATTACTGAATCGTTATATGGATGTTTTTTCTTAAATTTTCCAGTATATTATAGAATAACCGAAAGTTAATACCTGAAATTACTAAAACACACGCTAGGCTGGTCTCACCCTTGTTTGTGGTTATTCCAAACTAGGATCACCCTTGTGTATATTTGTCATTGTGATGGTAACCACTCCACACTCCCCTGTTCATCTATAAAACCTCTGAACTCCTCAAATTCGGGGAAACAGATTTTAAGCTGTTAGGCCATCTGATCTCCTTGTTATAATCTGGCAATAGTCTCTTTCTTTCTTTGAAACCAATGTCTCAGGAATTGGTCATTTGAAGTGCATTGGGCAAGAACCCTGCCTTTGTTTGGTAACAGGATCAGTGTTCATACTGGAAGGATGGACTAGGGGAATTTGTCTTTAACTTTGCTTACATAAGATTGAGAAAGTTGTCAGTATCAACGAATGTGGGAGAAAGGGATGTTAAGCAGACTGCGGGGAATCCACATATCCCCAGCCACCCATGGCTATTACTACTGATTCAATCACTGTACTCCATTATATTTTTGTAGAGAAATTGAGATGGTTCAAGAAATATGTTTAGGTATGTATAAATTTGTAATAGTACGTGGTAGATTGACTTATGTACCCCTCAAAAGGCATGTTCTTAATCTTAATTTGTGCTCTTGTGGGTATAAATTTACTTGTAAATAGGACCTTTGGAATATTACTATTAGTTAAGGTGTAGCCAACTGAATGAGGGTTGGTCTTAATGTATATTATTGGAGACCTTATAAAGAGAAGAAGTAGGAAGCCAAAAGTCAGGGAAGCCCACACAGGTAAAATCCAGAGGTCAGGGGAAACTGGAAGAGCAGACACAAGGAGAAAGAGATAACCATGTGACAAGTGGTGAGAGGCAAGCCAGGGAACCTCAAAGAGTGCAGCAAACTAGCACCAAAATGCTACATACTTCAGAGAGAAAGCATTGACTTGCCAACACCTGGATTTTGGACTTCTAGCCTCCAAAACTGTGACCCAACAAATTCTCGTTGTTTAAGCCAACCCACTGTGTGATATTTGCCATAGCGGCCTGGCCAACTAAAACAATATATTTATCAATTTCATGTAAATAAGATGGGCTGACTGATTCCAGTATTTCACACAGGTAGGGTCATGAGTGAATAAATTAATTAAGGAAAACAAGATCTATATTTAACAAAATAAATTCAAAAAGCACATAACATATTACCTGAAAAAAATATTTGGGCAACAAAACCTAACTATTATAGCCAATATTTACTTCTAATTCTTTAAAGAATTCCAGTGATTCAATTCAGTTAAGTTTCTGTCTTTACATGAAGAGACTCTCCCCTACTAAAAAGAGCATGGCTTGAAGTCATACAGATCTAACTATGAATAGAAATCAGCAACTTTCTTACAGCCACCAGCCTATGTCCTCATCTGTAAAATAGCTCTGTCTTATAGTGCTATCATTAAATAGCAACTTACAAAGTTCCTGTCATGAGATATCTACACAGGAGTTTTCACCTCTTACCTTAACTTTGAAGGAGCCCCTGATTAATAGTATTCTCTATATCTGGACTCCTAAGTTATGGCCAGATTCCAACAAATTCTTTCCTCTATAATACCATTGCCTGACAACTTCTTTTGCTTTCTTGTCCTTGGCATCTATGCCAGGAGTCTCATCTCTCAGGACCTATTTTCATGGCCTGGCATTTATGGCTTAAAGTTCTTCTCTCCACATCCAAAAGATGTATGTGTTAGTATTTGTGTGTATGTGGGGGTGGGGTGGAGTGGAGTTTATGAATAATATTGACTGCAGCAAGAGATTGTGGGTCTAAAAACCGGTTTTGGTGACAAAATATCAGATCTCAACCAATCAGCTTCTAACTTTTGAACCTGGTGATAGTTCTTGACTATAACACATAAGGACCATCAACATGTAAATATAGTTTATCAGTGTAGTTCATATTACATATTATTCACATATTTTTCTCTACTTATATTAAGACTAATATAACAACTGCCATTTAATAATAGCAACCATGTGCCAGACACTGATAAGCACTCTATAGTCATTATCGATCCTCACAACAATCCTTAGAGATCCATTGTTAGTGCTGCTGTATAGGAGAGGAAACTAAGGCTTTGAGAGAAGAAACACTGGCTCAAGTATTGCATGGCAAAATGACAGTGCCTGGATTGAATGAATATTAGTTCACTCCACAGCCAACAGACTTGTTTACATTCATCTGGCTTCTACATTAAACTGGATTAAGCTCCTCTGAGCCTCTAAATACTTAATGTCATTTATAGTAACTAGTTCAGTGTTGGAGATGTACTAGGGCTTCAACCAATACTTGTCAAATTGAGTATGTGAAAGGAATTTTGTTTCTATAGTAGTCACTTAGGTTATATATGAAACTCATACTTACTCGTATGTACTCAATAGCCATTCATTTGCACCCTGGGTCTCCCAAAAATGCTTTAGATAAATGAGGACATACTTCTGATCTCTCTCTACAGCAATATGATATGGAAAAAAAACCATTTTTCTATTCCAAATAAAAATTAGAGAAGTGTTTTAGTTTGCCAAAGGCTGCTGATGCAACGTATCAGAAATGTGTTGTCTTTTATAAAGGGTATTTATTTGGGATAAAAGCTTACAGTTCCAAGGCTATGAAAAGTCCAGGTCAAGGCACCATAAGAGATGCCTTCTCACCAAAATCAGCTGCCACATGTTCAAGCAAGATGGCGGGCCATCTCTACCTGGTCTCTGCCATCCCCACCGGACTTCCTCTCTCAGGCTCAACTGCTCTGCTTTCTTCTCTATTTCAGCTGCAAGCTGGCATAAGGCTTGTCTCTTTCCAGGCCTCCTGTATCAGTCTTGGCTGTTCTGCTCACTTCCCAAGTTCAGCTGTAAGCTATCAGGCATATAGCAGGGCTGGTATCCCCTTGAGCTGCTCCATGGGCCCATGGTACTTCGTGCTCAAGTATTTTGTGCTTTAGCAATCCTCTCTCTCACATTGCAGAATCAAATATGCTGGTTCCATTTATGCTTTGTCCATTTACATAGGACCCAGCAAGGGGGTGGGGACTCTCCTGAGTCATGCCTCACTGATGCAGTCCAATAAAAAGCCCTACAGCAATCTTAACAGGTAATATAATCAAAACTCTTCTATTGAATTTAATGCAATCAAAAGCTATCACATCCAGAGGACTAATTTGCAAACATAATATTTCTCTTTTTGAGAGTCGTAAATAATTTCAAACTGCCGCAAGAAGAAAATAGCTTTAAAATACCACTTTACATTATTATAATCTTCTTACTTATATAGAAATAACTGTAAGAATTTAGCTGGCATATATTTTATAGGTATTGTAATACTCCCACCCGTTATTTAGTTTTCATTATTCAAAGACAGCATAATATAATGAGAAAATATTGGACCAGAATTCAAAAGAACTGTATCTAAAAGTTGCATTTCTTTTTCCTTCTTCATGTAAACAAAAGCATATAATTGAATTCCCTGATTCTCTGGCTCTTTGCTCATAAAATGGGAATAGTATCTAGTCTTCTTACTTTTTCGTATGATTGAGGACCAAGTTACGAATCGTCTGTGAAAGTACTATATAAACGTTTAAATACTTAAGTAAATTACCATTAAAATGTATCTACCTCTGCAGAATCTAGATTTTGATAGAGCAAGTTTTTTTTCCCCATTCAGATCTGACATTTTTTGTGTCACTATTGTTGAAGGATAATTTTTAAAAATGTAAAATCATGACTCTTGTACAAATATGAAATAGGCACATGTAAATGGTTTTTAACACCTTAATTAATAAGGGAACCAATAAAATATAAAAACTGGTTCAAAGGAAAATCTAAAGAAAATGCATAAACAATAATAATAGATGAAAAACTCATTTGCATTTCTATGACTAAGAATCACTGGCATTACTGTAGTTTCCTACAATTTACAAAGTTGTGAAATAGGTTAACTTAAATAAAATTGTCTTCGTTTGCCAAAACTGCTGTAGCAATGTACCACAGCCTGGTTGGCTTAAACAAAGGAAATAAATTATCTCATGATTCCAAAGGCTAGGCATCTGAAATCAAAGTGTTGGGAGGACCATGCTTTTTCTTAAGGTGGGAGAATATGTTCCATGTTTTTCCCTGGCTTCTGGTTGATGGCTGGCAATTCATGACATTCTTGGATGTGTGGCTGAATAACTTAATCTCTGCCTCTGTCACATGGCCTTCTCTTTCTCTTTCTGTTTCTCTTCTCTGTCTGTGTCTAAATTTCCTCTAAGACACCAGTTTTTCCATACTGGTTTTTCCATACTGGTTAATAAGGACACAAGTTTTTCCATATTTTAACTAATAATATCTTCAAAGATCCTATTTACAAATAAGTTCACATTCTGAGGACTGGGAGTAGGGCAAACAGTAATGAAAGGGCCAAACCCTATTTTAGTTTGCCAGAAGAGTGCCAATGCAAAGTACCACAAATGGGTTGACTTTTACATAGGGGATTTATTTGGGGTAAAAGCTTACAGTTCCAAGACCATGAAAAGTCCAAAACAAGGCATCTACCCTCTCTGTAGCCTGGGGCCAGCAGATTCTCCCTGAGCAATGTACTGGAACATCTACCCTCTTCAAATGCTACGGCCAACTCACCCTCTCTGTACACATGGGTGGGGTCCCTCTCTTGGCCCAAGGAGATGTCTTAATTCCAGACCTGAGCTTCCATATATTTCCTCTTGAAGCTGTTTTCCCTCCAATCTCTCTGCTCCCTATCCCTTTTAGTCCAGGCTGACAGTAGTTTCATTTATACAGTTCTCACAAAAAGCTTATTGGTTCAGCATGCAGGAAACAGAGGTCCAAACCATTAGAGAGTAAGATTTTCCACAAGTCCTTCCTGGATAATTGCATTTCCAATCCTGACTTATACATTCTAAGGTTAGTTAAGTCTTCACATGGGCCACTCTCCTCTGGGGTCTTGTTTTCTGGAAGCTTGGAATTTCAGAAATCAGTCTCTGTTTTTTTTTTGTTGTTGTTGTTGTTTGTTTTTGCATGTGTGAGCCCAGCAATTCATCTCTAAGTTTATCTATTTCCTCCTGCATTGTACTATAAGCTGCAAGGAGAAGCCATGCCTCATTTTCCACATTTACTTTGGAAATCTCCTCAGCTACATGTTCAAGCTTGTCATTTTCAAATTCAGCCTTCCAGCTAACATCAGGAGTCAATTTGCTGAATTCTCTGCAACTTTAAAATATAGATCACCTTTCCTTCTGTTTCCTATAATCGTTTCATCATTTCCTTCTAAGGCCTCACTGGAAGTAACTTTAGGATCCATATTCATAACAACAATTTCTTCAAAACCACTTAGGACTTTTCTATCAAGCATCTCACAATTCCTCCAAAAAAAATACCCCTTACTCATTTATAAAACAGTGCCAGCATTTTCAGTAATTGTAAGCAGCACAACCCCATTCTCCTGGTACCAATTTCTGTTTCAGTTTGCCAAAGGGGTGCCAATGCAAAATAGAAAATATGGAATGGCTTTTATACAAGGGACTTATTTGGAGCTTACAGTTCCAAGGCCATGAAAAGTACAAACTGAGGCACCATTGGAGATATTTTCTCACCAAAGTAAGCGACTCTTGATCCCGGCGTGTTGCCACATGTTGTGCAAGATGGCCACCTATTTCTGCCAAAGTTTCAGCTTTCCTCTCTGGGCTCACTGTCTCCCTTTGAGCTTCTCCATGAGCTCAGCCTCTTGGGGCTTCATGCTTAATTGGTCCTGTAGTCCTCTCTCTTACATGGTGGCATCAAAAATGTTGGATTCCTTTTTCTGTCCCTGTCTGAGAGTCTCTTTCTGTGTTTTCATTTATATCAGATCCAGCAAGGGGACAGAGACTCAACCTGAGTCACGCCTCACAGACATAGTCTAATAAAAAGCCCTAAATCGATCTTATCAAGTAATCTAATAAAAAGCCCCTCAACTGAATTTAATGCAATGAAAGAGTATCGCCCCTCAACTGAATTTAATGCAATGAAAGAGTATCACACACAGAGGAATAGATTAGTTTACAAAAAGAATATTTCTCCTTTAGGGATTCATAAAATAATTTCAAACTGCCATACCCCTCACTGAATCAGAGAACCAAGAAAGCCTGGTTTTCCATTGAAAAGATACCCAATATATATATATATATATATATATATATATATATATATATATATATATATATATATATATATATATTAATATATAAAAGAAACCTAGAAATTTTAGACCTTCAGGAAGAATGGCATGCAATTTCCTCCATAATCATAAAATGAATTTAATATATGCTTCCTATATCACCTAGTAAAAGACCAAATGCCTCAAGTATTGCTAACAATAGTTATAGGGAAGAAAAAATTAAAACAAACAAACTAACTAACATACTTAGAATTAAGGGGAAATCAGTGAAGCAAAATTGAATACTCTTCTGAAGAACCATCAGGGAAAATTTCTCTCAGGTTTTTCCTTTTGATACATTTTCCACAGGTTCTCCAAGTATGGCATGGTAAAATTGATTTACTCGTTTTATGAAACTAAAGATATACTTGAAGACATACCCAAAAGGACAATTCTGAATGCTTTACAGAAAATGGTAAGGCTGAATTAGTATTATTAGATGCCAAGGTGGTGATTATAGAGTAGGGGAGAGAACAGAGAGGTGAAGGGGTAAAGGACAGAGATTATTGTAGCATTTCCAAACCAACCAGGTGGAATGGCATTTGCCCCATTTCCAAATCATGAATTTTATACTCCTTTTTGCAACTTCTCTTTTTCTGGGTTAATTAATGTACATTTTACCTTGTTTTACCTTTAAAGTGTTGCTGGTCCTCTGCCAAATGGGGTAAGCTTCTCTGCTGCACCTGATTGGAGATAAATCTAAGCAGCAGTCCCTGTTGGCCATATAATAGTATTTTTATTAACATTTGAGCCTGAATGCCAGGATTGTAATGCTGCAACTTTGTGAATCTGGACAACTAGCCCTCTAAACTTCAGGTACCTTATTAGTGAAATGGGCATAATAACCCCTACCTCTATGTTTTAGTGTACTAAAGGCTGTCAATGCAATATATCAGAAACTGGTTGATCTTTACAGTGGGGACTGTTTTTTATTAGGAGGTACTAGGGCTTGAACCTAGGAACTCGTAGGTACATGGGAAGCAGGTACTCAACCAATTGAGATACTTCCACTCCCCAATAATGGAGATTTAGTAATATAAATTTACAGTTCTGGGCTGTGAAAGTGTCCAAATCAAGGCATCATCAGGAGGTGCTTTCTCCCCAAGCTTCAGCATGGGCTTCAGGCACATGGTGGTGTTACCAGTATCTGCCTTATCCTCAGGGCTTCGATGCTTTCAGCTTATGGCTTCCTCTCTCCCAGGTTCCTTTGATTTCAGTTTCTTGCTTTCATGGCTTTCTCTATCAACTTCTGTGGGTTTCTCTCTGTATCTGCAGCCTTGCCAATTCCAGTTTATATAGGACTCCAGTAAGACACTTAAGACCCACCCTTGGTTACGCCTTACTGGAATAATCTACTCAAGTGGCCCTTAACTGAATCTAATGTAATCAAGGGTTCATACTAGGTTCACGCCCACAGGAATGGAGCAATTTAAGAACATAATTTTCTGGGTCCACAAAAGACTCAAATTACCACACTGTGGTTGGCAGGAATAAGTGAAGTTTTATGTAGAGTATATAGAAAGACTTGGATCTGGGACTTTGTAACAACTAGTACTTGTTAGCTAATGTTAGGATTATTTTTTCACAGTTCAGATTTAGTAACTTACCCAGGGTCACACAGCCAATAAGGGCAAAAGCAATAGTTAAACCCATACAATCTGGCACCAGATTTTGTACTCTTAACTCCTACACTAGATGCCTCACATAAAAAGTAGTTATTATTTCTAGTACCTATTATGACAAAAATGCATTTTAAGAGAATTGAAATGTAATTACAAATACTTTTACTTACCTTATTTGCTCTCTGATATATGTAATTTGTCCACGTAGTGAGTTTTCAGACTACATTACAACTTATAGCAGAGGACTGAACGTTCTTACATTCATAAGCTAATAAGCAAGAAAATAGGTTGTATGTATGACCTCTCTATTATCAATAAGATTCAGTTTATAGTTACTAGCCATGAATATAACTGAGATGGTATGTGTAAACTTAGTTGGCTAAACCAGTCCTCAGTTTTTCAATACCCTATATCAGAAGCACTATTTTAGTCATTCAAAACATTTCAGTAAGATTTCTGGTCCGTATTGTAATAAGTAGTCTAATGCTAACTTTCTTTAAACTTGAACTTTCTCTTTTTTCCTGGGTGATAGATTGATAAGGTAATTTTTTCACATCTTCCCAACTCAATTTAATAGGATTTCAGAATCAATACTGGAAAAGAGACATCTCTTAGAAGTTGGATAATTTCTACAAATATTTTTATCATCTTTTTTAGTATTTGTGTCTATTTTTCCCACAATACAAAATCGAAAGTTAATTTCTGATAGTAACCCTGAGAAAGTAAAAATAGCCCTGAATCTTTTTTTAAATGTATATTAAACAGTATCAGCATATTCTGGATAAATATAAAGGGAACTGATATAGTTCGGAGCAGATATTGCTCAGGTGATTCTCTGTTCTATGCTCTAATCCTAAACATAGTTTGGAGCTCTAGTAGATCAGGAATAACTTCCATCCTGGACTCCCATTAAGAGAAAATTTGGATATAAAAATTTCATACAAACATAAACCACTACATGTGAGTAGAGATCTTTAGCTCTGATTATCAAAAACAATAGCAACATTAAAGTAGTGAATTAAACAAACAAAAATATGCATTTTGTTTAATTCATTACATTTCAATGGTGAATAAATTAATATGTTGTCCTTCTAACAAAAACCACTTTAATATGCATGGGAATCATAAAATTAAATGCATTTAAAATATTTTATAGTAAAAGTAACAAATCTTTTCCCCTAGTTTCAGTGTTGTGGCCAAAACAATTACACAGATTGGACAAAGAATAAAAATACAGAAAATTTAGAACAGGAGCCATGTTCTTGCATGAATTCTCCCTTAAGCAAATAGATTTGTGATGAGGCACTCAATGCAACATACCTACAGGTAAAGATAAGTTGAGGCCTTTCCAAGTGTTTACAGTGATTTTTTCCTTCTGGCAGGTCAATTTAGGATTCTGATCAAATTTCTACATTAAAACAATGGTATTTCTGGTGCTTGGGTTCTTAAGCTACTTCACTTACTCTAACCCATAATTAAGTGAGTTGCAGTATTATTTCAGGTATATAATAAATTAAATTAATTTTCTGTGAATATGTGTTCTAAGTGCTCCTGGAACTTGGAATACCATCAACCTTTCTCCCTGATCCTCCTTCCTAAAGCCTTGCAGATAGAGGAGGCACTTTCGGCAAAGCCCAGGTGAATAGGACTGCTTGCAGGGCTGCAATACTCGATGTAAAGAGGGATGTGGTTGGCAAACACTGAAGCGAGAGGACCCTAGCAATGACAATTGTGGAGTTCGGGTAGATGTAGCAGAAGCAAGAATAAAGGCTTATTTGAAGCAACTTCTATCTAGAAGTATAGGATATTGGTAAAATAAGGATTTCCATCCGAAGAACTGCTATAATTTCTTTAGTTTATACACTGAAGTATCTTAAATAAAATTATGTAATCTAATTTTAAGATGTAGCCTTTCAATTATATAACCCACTCATAGATAAATAAAATGTTATGTTTTCTTAAATGCTTCCCCCCCTAGTTGAGGAATAATCACCTTAGGTTGTAGAATACTGTTTACCTTGCTGAATCACAGAGGTCTATAGAAAAAACAAGTCTTTTTCCAAAACATAATAAATTTCTGGTTTTAATTACATCTTAGCAACTTTAACGGTAGCAAACTGAGGTGGCCTGCTGTTGTATGCTGCTCTCTAGACAACAACCCTAGTCGCAAACTAGCCATTGACTTTTTTTTTTTACAGTACCGGGGATGGGGAATGAACCTGGGATCTCATATGTGGGAAGCTGGTGCTCAACCGCTGAGCCACATTGCAATACTTGAGTTGGCTTTCCCATCTGTTTTGCTAGTTGTTTGTTTTTGTTTTTTTCAGGAGGCACGGGGAACCAAACCTGGGACTTCCCATGTGGGAGGTGGGAACTCAATTGCTTGAGCCACCTACACTCCTGCCGTTGACTTTTTATTCAGATTTTGGTAAATTATTAATCCCTATATATGTTTCTTCTTTGGACTAGAATTATCTATAAAACCATTTCCATTTCCAAGTCAATATAAGTAACTTCTTTTCCTTAGGGTTGTGAAAATAAAATCAAGACACAGTATGATGCTAATGTTTTAACTTTAATTAACTTTGGACTTTTGGCTGCAGAGGTACGCTTTTGTTGATATGTCTAAAGAAAAAAAAAGTCTAAACTATGCAGAATAGGCTACAGAACAACCAGGTTTAGACTCTGATCAGACAAGTTAATCCAGGAGGAGACTTTTTACATACAGTAAGGGTATAGGTCCCAGCTGGAGATGATATCCTTAAATCAGTCAGGTGGGTGGAGCCTGCTGCTACGTGATCATTGGGTAGGTAGTGGTTTATTTATATCTTGGCAGTATGAGCGCCATTATGGGCAGTATGCAAGTTGGCACATGCCTGAAATCTAGGCAGATGTTTGACATTAATGAGATCTACTATTCAACCATATACTCATTCATGTGTTCATTTGTTAATTTGGGGCTGAGAGTTGGGCATCCCGTTTGTGCCAAGTACTGTATCAGATATTGGAGATACAATGAGAAGCAGAGTGGACACGGTTTTGACCTCACAAGGTACCAAAGGAAGAAATGGGACTCAGAATTGGTACTCTATTCTCCTGTTCTTCTGGGATGTGGAGTCAAAGAAGCTGTATATTATGACTATAGTATTGGAATGAGTGCATCACACATAGTTTGGCCAGGATAGGATTCTGATCTTGGTTTTGATTTTGTGTTGTTCCACAAAGCCACTGACCAAAGGCTCCTTAAACTCTCTTCATCTGGTAACAGTTTTAGTCATAAAACAGTTTTATGGTCATAAATCAAGACATGTGATTATTCATTGATATAATTCTTTTTTAATGTTTATTTTCTATTGTGTTCATGCTGGGGTGTTTAAGACAAGACTGAAGTGGGGGAGGGGCATATAATATCTGTGCTATACTTTATCCTATAACTTTTGCACACCACTTTTCAATATCCTATACCAAATTGAAGCAGTTTTGTAGAACTGAGGACATAGCTAGAAAGATGATAAACAAGGACCAGATCAGCAGTACATCAAGGCATCGAGCCCAATGATAGCCCATGTAACTAACATCTAACAATCTATTGCTTAGTTCCCTCTATTCCTGAACTTGGTGTCAGGTGCGTTACCTCAGAACAGGGGTTTTAACTAGGGATCCATGAGCTTGAATTGAAATTCAAAAAAACATTATTCTTGTGGGGACATGTTGGTGCCGATATGATATATTTATTAAATAATACACAGAGTAGTGTGGACTTAGTAAGGGGTCTGTGGTTTTCACCTGACTGGCAAAGGGGTCTGTGGAGCAGAAAAGATTAAGAACCCCTGTTCTAGAAGGATTACTCTGCAGATGACTTATTTACAATCATATGTACCTTATTCTGAGATTTTCCCACCTTTTATGATCCCTTTTCCCATTACAATATGCACATTTGTGATTATGTAGTGAGTGTTAACTTTAAAACTAATCTCATTGATTAAATTTTGATTAACCCTTATTGCTTTCTTATCTTTCAGGTTTTGCAAGTTTCATTAACTGTTTCTTTTGTCCAGATACATCAAGAATAAAATATACACAGAAATGTTGTCTTTGGATTTTGATTTCTCCAGAAGCCAGTTTATTCTCAAAACAATCATATTGTATTCTTTATTCCCCCAAAATTACATTAACTATTTAGTCAATTACTTAATTTACACAATCAAGTCATTAATCATATGTAATATAGAATTATTAAATATTATAATAAAGCATTCCATGAAATTTTATTAATTTGGCTTTTCAAAATAACAAATTCTGCAATGCAGAGCTTTACCTTGATTTATTTTCTGAATTCAAATGGTATCATTATATGTACTCAATTCAAAATGTAGTGAAATATCACTGTATATTTTGAGTTTCTTATGTAGAGAAAATATCTGAATGATTTTCAGAAAAACACTAATTAAGTAATCTATTATAATGGGACTATTATCTTTGAAAATCTTTTTTAAAAGCAGCACTGATTAATTGGGTATTTTGAAGAAAGATGTGTAACTCTACATGATGCTGACTTCTATACTGAATTCATCATTTCCATTTTTCTTCAGATAATGCTTGGAAGCAAATAATAAACTTGAAATTTTAGATATTTGGATATACTTTGGTGGCAATAATATAATATTTAAATAACAATGAATTAACTGTAGCAAAAAATTCTATTCTAAATGATTACTCAATCCCCATAGTCTCTTAGTTCCTCTTTTTCTTCTTTTTACTTAAATTTTATTCAATATGTGCATGAATTTTATTTGATATGTGCATGAATATATAAAAATAATACACCTTTCCCATTTCCCTACAAATGATATTGTGAGTACAAAAAAAGTAAGTCCTTTGAAAACTAAAAAGTGCTCTACAAATGTGCAGTATTATCATTGTTGACCTTAAAAGCCAGTGGCTGTCTTGATCTTGAGGAAGTGAAGAAAAGATAGATTAACTGAAGATCCCCCATTGCTCCCCTCCTATAGAAAGCTCACTTTCACTTACTAATTCAATCATATCTCTTTTTTTGTCCATCTATTCAGACTTGCACATTTCAGAGATTTGTAGACTTTTTTTCAAGTTAGTACAGAAGAAAATGGAATAACAAGTTTCTCTGAAGTGACCTGTAAATAGACACACCTTCTAGTCTGTGGGAAAAATATCCTTGGGATTTAAAGCTTATCTTCAAATTCCTCTTTTCTCTAAAATATGCTGCAAGAACACGCTGGTAGCAAAAAAAAAAAATCTCTCTCCTCCCTGGGAATTGAAAACCAAGTTACTGGGAATAAAAAAGATATTGAGTTTTGGTTTTGCATCAGTTAATACAGTTAATTTACAAAATGTATACACCACTGATGGAATATATTATACTTCAGATTTTGGGAAATGTGGTCTTCAAAGAAGCCAGAATATAATAACTACTTGTTTGGTAAGATAAAATAGAGTAAATCAGGGTCATGCCTCTCTCTTTAATCTCATTTTAAATTTTTGAACTGGAAATTTTAGAAAGGCCTGAAAAGCTATCTTGGTCAGAAGGGTAACAGAAACTAGGGCAACAGCCAGTCCTGTCATTCTCTTCAGATTTTCATATCACTTAGAAAAACAAGTTTAATTTGCTTCAGACTCATTTTAATTGTGTGTCTAAAATTCTAGGGGGGCCGGCTGGATAGCCCAGTGGATAGGGTGCCGGCATGCCACATGGGAGGCCCCGGGTTCGTTTCCCGGGGACCTCTCCTAGCGGGCAGACCGCCTTGAGAATGGCAAGCCACCATGGGCGGGCCAGAGCCGCCGTGGGCAGGGCAAAAAGCTGCCACGGACAGGGCAAAGCCGCCACGGGCAGGGCAGGTCGCCCACGAATGGAGCGCAGCCAGCCACCCGCGAACTGAGAGCCGGCCGTGAATGGAAGCAGAAGCCGCCCACAAGTGGGGAAAGCCACGCCTGCGCAGTGACCAGTCTCGGCGTGTCGCCACAGCAGGGGGGAGGGGAGATATGTAATAAAATAAATAAATCTTTAAGAATAAATAAATAAATAAATAAATAATAAAAATAAAATTCTAGGCTATTTTGTGATACTGTTATGTAAGCATACTTTCAAATTCTTATACATATCGATATGTGCATTCATTCTACAGGCAATTATGGAACACTTACTATGCACCAGAGACATTGCTAGCTATTGAGACATGAAGATGAAGAGGTTTATATAGTATCTGAGCAGGGCTGGCTTTATGGGAATGCAATCTATAGTTAGAAGGAAACTATGCTTTGTTTAATGCTCTGTTATTGTCTTCTTGAAATTCTTAATAATTGTCAACAAGAGATACTGCATTTACATTTTGCACTGGACTCTTCAATTTAGGTAGGCGGGTCAGTTCCAGTAGTTAACAAACTCAAAGTCCAGCCACAGAGCCAAATTAATTTTATATGTATGATAATTCTTATGGACTCTAAGAGAGGGAACATCTAATTTTGTCTTAGGGTTCAGAGAGCACTTCAAAAAGGAGAGTCATTCATTCAGCAAACACTTACTGAATAACTACTTTGTGTCAGGCATTTAAGTGCCAGAGAAACAGCAGTGAATAAAACAAACCAATCTTGCCCTCATGGAAGTTACATTTAAGTCATGGGATTCAAGCAACAAAAAACACAATGCTATGCATTATGTCAGAATGTTAGAAATGCTATAGAGAAAAAATAACTCAGGAGATAGAATAAGGAGTGTTGGGGAGTTACAGAGATTGCAGTTTTAAATAGGACATGCAATGAAAGCCTCACTGAGAAATGACTAGCAAAGAACTGAAGGAGGTGAGAGAATGAGTAGGAGGAACACTGCAAGCAAGAGGAAAGAGCAAGAAGAAAGGAAGAGAAGCACAAAGATGGAAGACTGCGTAGTAAGTTTATGGAAGGGCAAGGAATCCCAAGTAGCTAGAGTGGTATGAGTGAGGGGGGTAAGGTAGGGATGGAGAAAGGTTCAGAGGCAGAAAAGGTGTAGGAACTATCAGTCACTGTTGGGCTGTTAGCTTTTATTCTGTAATGGGAAGCAATTGGTGGGTTTTCACCAAAAAATGACTTGGTCAGACTTGTATTTTAATAGACACAATTGGTTGCCTGGTTGAAAATAGATTTAAAAGACACAAGTGTGGGAGCAGGGAAACCAGACTGGATTTTATTTAATAATCCAGGTAAGAGTTGACAGACACTTTGGCCAGGGGTTAGAGGTTGGAGGTGGTGAGAAGTGATCAGATTCTATAAATATTTTATGGTGGAATCTTTAGAATTCGCTCCTGTAGGGGTGTGAGAGAAAAAGATGGGTCAAGGATGACTTAAATAAGTGGAAGGATGGAGTTACCATTTGCTGAGATGGAGAAGACTGTAGGAGGAGTGAGGTGATTTTATAAAAGCACTTGAAAAGCATACTGAAATGATTTGCTTTATACCTGCCTCCCTCACTAGCCTGCAAGAAACTCAAGGCTAGGCATATTTTGAGTCATTTTCACAAGTCCTTAGTCTTGCTCAATGCTTGACTTAATGTAGGTAGTCAATAAATGTGAATGAACTTTAAAAAGC
Source organism: Chaetophractus vellerosus (assembly GCA_004027955.1). Lineage (NCBI taxonomy): Eukaryota > Metazoa > Chordata > Mammalia > Cingulata > Chlamyphoridae > Chaetophractus > Chaetophractus vellerosus. The sequence goes on from PVKH010001941.1 coordinate 24,347, forward strand.
CAGATTATGCTGTGTGCAATTTGATGAAAACCCACTGCCCTTTTAAGTTGTCTGATATTGCCTGTACAGAGCAGTTTTGATTTCACTAAGCTATCATAAAATATAAACTGTGCAAATTTGTTTGGTAAACAGGTGCTGCTAGCTCAGTTATTCACTGTCATCCACCTTTCCTTTCACCAGGAATCTGAATGAGATGTTGCAGAAAAAAAAATCTTTAAGAGGATTTCATTGAACCAAAATTTTGAAAACGTTGCACCTAAGTTTTTGTTTAATGTTTGTGATATTTGTTTAATGTTTGTATACCTATATTTTCTTTTTCTGTTCTTGGACAAATACCATTCACGTACATGAGAGTCCCAGGTAAAAAGAAAAGAAAACTCCAATGTTTTCACTGCCATGACATAGGTCTGCAAAAGAAAAAATAATAATAATTTTATACCACCTGCTTTGTTTCATTGTTTAGTCTTTTTTATTTTTCATTTTTATACCTTTTTATTTTTGAAGTCATCCATTAGATAAAAGAGAATGGCATATTTCCAGTAAATATATATTTATTGAACAACAAATTAATACGGTACAGTGATAAAGCCAGGGAGCGCAGAAGCAATTCCTTGACAAATTAAATTATAGCAATCACGCTATCACCAGTATTAGGAATATTTGGAAAAAGTAAAAGGAAGTATTTTTGCATAGGTAAAAATGCACTTTATACAATATATGTACATTGATAAATGTAAAAATAAAGTGCATAATTCTTGATAATTATTAAAGCTTATTACTAATTGCATTCAAGTAAGTAGACATTCTGAATAAGATTTATGACATGACACATACCAAATTACTGATTTCCTTAAGTAACAGTTCATTGCAGTTGTATATTTTATTGAAGGGAAAAATGTAAAGATACTAGGCAACAGAATGTGTTAGTAAGAATTTCTATGTTTTTTTTAAATAGAAATATTTCTTTTAAATGTGTGTAAGTGTATGTGAATATATAGCATTTAAGTTATGTAGTATAATTAGGGAGAAGATATCAAAAAACAAAAAAACAAAATTGATCAATTCGTGAGTAATTTTGCAGGGGAAAGATACACTGAAATATTGCTAAATCAGGTTTTATAATTGAAGTTCTAAATAAGTTGTTTACTATTTATTCATTCATTTTCTTTTATTGAGTGTTCGAGGGAAAGTGCTAATTTTTCATTTTTATGTTGATTTCATTTCATTTTTCCTTTTATATTTCATTATCATCACTGCTGAAACTCCAGAGAAGAGCAAATATTAAGAAATATTTAACAACAAAATCAGAATTAATAAAAAATTCTCACGTTATATTATCTATATCCTTATCTGATGTGTCTACATACTAGCAAATGAAGAATTGCTAGAATGTCATAGACCACAAATTTAAAGCAATTGAGAGTCTAAGAATTTGTTAAAAATACAAAATGTTTCAAATTGCCTGGAATATTCTATTTAAAAATATGTCAAACACTACCAACAGTCTCCAAATAAATCTTGAACAAAACAGTTACACCATTGGGAAGGTTATTTTTCAAGTCTGTAGCATTCAAAGATAACAGTTTCAGTGTTTCCTTTTGTGTTTGTCAATGTTTGACTTCCCGGTATAAAACTTTTCTTTTAAAATCTAATCTGCCTAGCCTATTATTGGATACCTAAAATTGTGCATTAAATTAGTAATTCTTACTAAACACAAGAAGCAGCTTTCCCTACACCCCATCATACCAATGTTGTATACTTATAGTGATATAATATATATTTGATATGTATATATTCATCTATTTCCATCTAAAACCTTATGAGAGTCATTTTTCTATCTTAAGAATGTCATCCTTCTGGTTTAGTCTATTTCAGAGCCAACCAATCCTTTTTCTATAACATCTCTGATGATATTTCTCTTCAATCTATTGACACTACCAGATATGGATATGCGACCTAAAACATCAGCTGTTTCAAAAACATCACTTTTCATTGTTTTCTTTAAAAATAAATCCATGAGCCCCAGTATCACATCCATTGGTGAGAGGACCCTGTCTTTCCTTCCCTACTGCACATAGACCTGAACAAGAGAGGCCCCTCCCTTGACTCCTATGATTTGGTGCGCCCATCATATCAGAAGCATTCACCAAAGAACTATGTTCATTAAAGAGGACATGGGTGCCTCATTCACTTGGGATCCCATACTCAGATTAAAAGGCAACATCCTTTGCCGAATAAAGTCTTTTTCTGGAGACTCTATGCAGAACAGAGTTAACAAAGCAGGCCTGAATGCCTATCCTTAGAAAGTCCTCCTTGCAAGTTTGGCCTTTGGCTGGTGTCTGGGAATTTGACTGGTAAACATTTCCCTACACTGATACAAAAACTTCCTTTAGGCTCACCATGCCTAAACTGTTTGTACAAACAAGGTGGTTTATGATGAATAACTGCCTTCTCTCTGGGAGTCTGGAATTTGGGTACATGCTAGGTAGAGGGTGTCTATGTGACTAGCCCTCAGTCAAAACTTTGGACACTGACGCTGTAATGAGCTCCCTTTCCAGCACTTCACATGTGTTGTCAAAACCCTTTGCTGGAGGAATTAAGTACATCATGTGCAGCTGCACTGGGAGAGGACTCGCAGAAACTTGCACCTGGCTTCCTCTGTATTTCATCCCATGAGCCTTTTTCCTCACTTGATATTGCTTTCTATCTTTTAATTGCAATAAATATTAGCTGTGAGTGCAACTATATGCTAAGCCTTGTGAGTTCTTCTAGTGAATCATCAAACCTGGGGGTGGCCTTGGGGACCCTTGACACACCCTCTGAAAAAGAGAATGCTATTCTAGCAAAGGGCTCAGGACCAACTAATAATAAGATATTTATTACCTTCACCCAAAATATTTGCTTTCTATATTTTTTTCTCTTAGTTAATATAACTGACTTAGAACTATTTTCAATTGTCCCTCCTATTTCATTCCACCATCAAATCAGTCAATAAATCAGTCCACACACACTGTATTTTTCAAATAAGATCTGCTATTCCCCAATGTCTTTGTTCATCTGTTCCCATTGCTTTGAGTGTCCCCTCCAACTTTCCCAGTGGGCAGAAGCCTAAGAGTCCTCTGAGGGTCTCTGAGAGGTAGGATTATGGGATGTTTACAGCATGGGTTTTGGAGTCAGATAGATAGTCTGGGTTCAAATTATGGCACTTACTACTTGCAACTTTGGGCAAGTTATTTTACCTTTCTGTAGCTAGGTTCTTTTATCTGAAAAATGTGTATTATAATAATACTAACTCTATGATACAGATGCTACTATGTTAGGATTAAATGACTTGATAGATTCCCAGTCTCCTGGAGCAACAGATGGGATGGAGTAAATTGTTGCTGGGCCTGCTTTCAGAAATGACTAGGGAGGGAGCACTGTTTTAAAATGTCTAAAATAATTTCACATGAAATCTGTCAGATACCACCAATAACCTCAAAATAGAAAAAAAAGTCACAGCATTAGGTAAGTTGCTTTACAAGTCAGTAGATTATTAAAAAGACATTGAGTTTTAGTGTTTATTTTATGTCTACCAGTCATTGACTTTCAGTTATATAAACTTTCTTATAAGGATACTCGGAGGACTTAAGGCAAGACTAGAAAAATACCATGGCATCTGCTCATACTTCCTGCCACTGACAGACACCCCTGCAGAACTATAAGAGTTCACAGAATCCATGTGCCAACTGCTTCCACGTGCTCACTGCTGGTGCTGTTCTACTGAGATAATTCTAGGAGGTGATGAGACTGGCCTTTCTGCCCTTAACTGTCCCATAAAGAGTTCTACGTTAGTCGTCCTCTAGTCCATTGACCCCTCCGCATTCACAGTATTCACCAGCTACCTCGTTTTGACTTGTTTTCTTTATTCAATTTAGATTGCAGGATTCATCAGTAACTTCTTTACAACTACCCTTCATTCCCTTTAGTTGTATTTCCCTTATTCCCAGCAGCTAACTCCATGCTGACTCCTGTATAGTTGAAGATTTCTGGATAACTTATTACAACTGCATGGGCCGCCACCATAAAATCATGATCACGGACCTAAAATGAGTCCTCACTACTTGCTGGCAATGTCAATGATTGTCTGGCAAAGTCTCTCTCTCACAAGAAATAAAACAGGGCCCGGCTAGATAGCTCAGTGGATAAAGAGCTCGCCGGTGTACCACATGGGAGGCCCCGGGTTCGGTTCCCGGGGACCTCTCCGAGCGGGCAGACGGCCTTGAGAAAGGCAAGCCGCCGTGGGTGGGGCAGAGCCGCCGTGGGCAAGGCAAAAAGCCACCACGGGCAGGGCGGAGCCCCCACGGGCATGGCAAAGT
>PVKH010001942.1:0-28681 GCA_004027955.1 Chaetophractus vellerosus
GGGGCCTCCCATGTGGTATGCCGGCGCCCTATCCACTGGGCTATCCAGCCGGCCCCTAAAGCTCATTTTATAGATGAAGAAATTGAGGCATAGAGAGGTGCAGTGACCTCCCAAGCTCACACAAGTTATAGCAGAATTGGGATGCTAAATTCAATAGTTGAATAGGCTCCGAATTTTATAATCTTGAATCTGCATCTCACTTTATCCATTTACATTTAGACATATAAAGATCCCAGGAGAAATGAAACATAAGAATTTTTAATCTGGACAGGAAAACAATGAGCCTGAAGATGTGAAGAGGATGTGTATTGTGGGTTTGTTCTCTCCTTTTTCGGTCCAGAATCCCATCTCTGTACTTATCGCAATGCGGCTGCTGCCCTCGCCCCTGCTGAAGTCCTAGATAGTAGGAACTTCATACTTGAGCCTGGGATTCAGACAAACATTCTCCCAAGGCAAAGGTTCACTGCTCTACATGCTGGCATAAAATGGAAGCACTATAACATTCCCATATGCAAACAACTTGCCAGAACAGTGTAGGGTTTCAAAAGCCATGTACTGAATGGAGACAAGAGCTCAGTACAAGCTGTGGGAGCAGGGTGAATTTATGAAGCAGAAAGTATGGGCTGAGGAAGAGATCAGCCTAGTGACAGTTTACTGGCCTTGCTGTTCTCTTAAGAGGCACTAATGGTAGTGGACTGGTGCAATGGAAGTAAACCCAGCTTCATTTAAAGCAGTAGCATGAAATTGGTTGCAATAAAATTATGCATTAAGTGTGCATTATGTTTAATAAGACTGGATTGCACTTCCCATGTTTACTCTGTGACTATTGAGGCTGATCCAATTTTCTAAAGTTCTCCAATTGGTTCACGATCGAGTTTCCGGCCAGAAGGTCAAATTTCCCTTGCTGTTATTATATGTCTCTATTACTTTACTATGGCATTTGCACTTTATATTCATTACTTTTTTTTTTCCTATCTCCTGAACCTTCCCCATTCCAAAATGTTCCCTGTAGATGGCCCGTTTGACACAAATTAGAACAACCTTGATAGCTGTCAACTGGAGACTATCTGAGAACAAAAGGACATTATTGCAAACCAGCAATGGAGGTAATTTCATGTGCTTTCTCTGAAGGCTTCTTAATGGCCTTTGAGAAATAATACGATTCAGATTTGAAACCAGGAGTGTAGATGTTGGACAGCTTGGGAAAATGTGACTTGGTCTTTAGATTCTACTGTCACGGGGTTAACAATATTATTGCTAGAAAGCAGAAATCTATTTTCATTTCATCCATACATGTATTATTAATTCATGTAATTAACAAGCACTCACTAGGAACCCACTATGTGCCAGATACTGTGAATGTAATAAGGATACCCCAATGAATAAGACATGTTTCCCTATGTGTGTGGGGGGGAGGGGGGCTGATATGCACTGTATTTTCAGTGCAAGTTTTCAGTAATGTAAAATTATCCTAAAAATAAAGTGTACTATCAAAAAATGAGACATGTCCCTGCTCTTGATTTTATAGTCTAACGAGGATGGCATATAAGGATATTGATACATAAAAATATAATTTTGATATACTGAGATAAGTAAAATATTAGAAGCAAAAACACAATGCTGTAGTGGCACTAAAGGACAACTAGTTTTTCCTGGTGGAGAATAGACAACACTTACAGAAAAAGGTAAACATCTTTCTTGAAGCAAAAAGGGAAGAAAGGGCATTCCAGGCAGAAGAGAATGGCATATGCAAGGTGTGGAGGTGTGAAAGATGAGGGTATGTTTGGGAGATCACAAGTAGATTTCTTGGGGCTAAATAGGGTACAGGGGCTGGGGTAGAAATGAAATGTCAGGAAATGAGACTAGAGTGTGAGGAAGGCTCAAATACCATGCCAATAGGAGTTTAGATATTTTCTCACAGGCATGGAGACATCATTGGAATAGCCTTCTAAACTGAGAAATTTGATCTTTTATTTCTCCATATCAGTACAAACCAGGTAAACAATTAATAGGGCCCTTTCAAAACTTCTCTCTGAAAGAATACATTGAGGGAAATGTGAAAGAACACATTAGTGTATACATATATAACTGCATCCATCACTGCATATCTATATCTAAAATCACTACATTCTCTACTTGCTAACATGGGTTTGGCAATACTCCTCTGTGACCTTTTATGATAGTTATGGAGTTCAGCCATGATAAATTAATTCATAAGATTCATTCTTCACTTCCCACAGAAGCCAGCTCTAAAATAGAACAAAATATATGAAGAAACTGATTTGGGGCATTGGACAACAAAGAACTCAAAGCTCTAATCTGGGGATCAGGGAAACATACAAAGTGAGCTCCACATTTATCTTGGGTTTCTTCATGGGAGTATTTTTCAAATGGCTGCACACATAAGTGAAGCACAAACAGAAAGCAGAGGTCTCACTAGGCAAAAAAAAAAAAAAGATAGAATAGAATTCAAGACTGCTGAGGCAGCTAGAATTTTCAAGGCAAGGTAACAGAAAGAAGGAACTGTTCTGAGAAGGAGCTCCAAATATTTGTATATAGTCTTTTTGAGTCATTGGTCAAATACTTACCTGCATATGAGTAGGATAAGAGTCCAAGAGAACTGGGCAGAGAATAGCTACATGGGTTAGAGTGGTCACCAGTGCTGAGTGATGTTGGATTTCCAACAATCCTGGGTGGATTGTCCTTAGTGAACATCTCTGCCAAGCACTTAAGTCTTCAAAAAAGACACATATTGGTATAAAGCTATTAACCTAACCACAGAGTAAGAACTACATTAAACTATTGAAACTATCAAAACTAAACTAAAATCAAACCTTAACAAGATCAAGCTGACCTGCCAGAAAGTTAACTCTTGTTAGAAACACACACATAGACACACAGACAGACACAAGCTGAGAGGAATTTTAAAGGAACAAAATAAAATCCAGGCTCTCAAAAATGTTGTGACCACAAAATCCAAATAATTAAAACTTCTAGACATGCATAGATCTAGCAAAATATGAAGCATAAATGGGGGCTCTGTAGGGGGTGGTGGTTGGGGTGGTTAACAAAAAATGAAAAGGTATGACACATATATTGGATTTAAAAGACAAGAGTTTAAAAATAGCTATTAGAAACATAATCAAAACTTTAAATTAAAAAGTGAACATACTGACTAAATAGATGGAGATTCTCAGCCAAGCAAAACAAACTATTATTTTTAAAAGAGTTAAATGAAAACTCTAGAACTGAAGAATTAAATATCTGCAATAAAATTTTTGAAAAATTCACAGATGGTCTTATGAACATATTGAACACAGCAGAAGGAAAAGTCATTGAACTTGAAAAAGGATCAATAGACAAATACCCAAGCTGAAGCTCTGGAAAAAAAAAATCTAGCAAAAATGAACAGACTTGTGGAAAAACATCAAGTGGTCTATTATAAGTATAATTGGAGTCCTGGAAGGTGATAATAGAGAGATTGGGGAAGAAAAGTAAATTGAGAAAAAAATGGCCAAAAAAGTTTTTTAAAGCCGATGAAATATATAAATTGACAGACTCAAGAGACTTAATTAACATTTGGCAAGATAAATACAAAGGAAAACACACCTACACACAAAATCATCAAATTTATGAAAATTCAAAGATAAAGAAAAATCTTAAAAACAATTAGAATAAAAGAGCACTCTACTGGAAAAAAGTAACAATGATAAGATTCACTGTTGACTTTACATAAAAAATAATACAAGCCACAAGACAAGGGAAAGGTATCTTTAAACCTCCAAAAGAAAAAACCTTACAATCCATAATTATATATGAAATGAAAATATTCTTCTTAATGAAGGCAAAGAATGTGGTTCAAAATGGCAGAGTAACGTGCTTTGGGGTTCTGTCCACTCACAGAAACTTTGAACAACTAGTAAGAATGGGCAGAATATCTTTCTCAAAACTCCAGAAAATAGTTAAAGGACTGCAGTATCAGGGCAAGTGCCAAATAAAGAAAAAGGCTACTTAGTAGTGGTAGCATTTTGTGACACACTGGCTGGTCCTTCTACCACCCCTCACCAGCTTGGGAAGAGCTGGACCCTGCTCCCAGTGCAGATCCCTGGTCCTGGTTCTGGAAGGAGCAGAGTAATTTTGTGCACATACTGGGAGCGTAGATATCTGGCTGACTCTATCTTGTGGTGGTCTGAGGGACTTGCCAATTCAGAACTTGTCCTGTATGTAGATGGCAGCACACAAACTCTCCTACAGAATTCTGTGGGACAGCAATCAAGTTGTGCTGCCCGGAACAAAGATTGCTGGCTGTAGGCCATATAGTGCAGTGCTCAGGAGAGTGAGAGAACAGTTTCCTAGGGAAGAAGGGGACCTTCAGAACCATGTAAGTGCGGAAATTCCTAGGGCCACATGCACAAGACAAGGTGCTTATGCAGAAAATATCAGGGAAGCCCCTATGCTTGGTCTCAATCTATGCTCTCAAATCACTGTATGGATAAGACCAGAAGGACACTTGCATGGGTCAATCTGCCACAAAAACTAAGGCTAAGACAGGTGTTTTCTTTTATTTATTTATTTTTTTTCCTGGCAATGAAGGAAAACTCTGTCATAATACCAGCTGGACTAAAGCCTAAGAAACAAGTGCCTCAGAATCTCAATTCTAGCAGCAACATATTAAAAAATCAAAATGTCCAGGCTTCAACAAAAGGCTACAAAACATACAAAGAAAAGGTAAGCAATGGCCCAGACAAGGAAGATTAAAGTATCAGAAACCACCAGTGAGGAGCACCAGACCTGGAACATACCAAAGTCTTTGTTAAAAAGTAGTCTTAAAGATATTCAAAGAGCTAAAGGAAAACATGCACAACGAACTTAAGGAAATCAGGAAAATGAAAGGTGAACACAAAGAGAATATCAATAGAGAGATGGAAATTATGAAAAGGAAACTAACAGAGCTAAAGACTACAGTGACAGAAATTAAAAACTTCCCAAGTGTAATGAAAAAATAAATGAATATGCACAACTCATGACACTCAACTCCAAAGAATATAAAGTCAAATAGACTCACACCACAGCATATTATGATCAGACTGTCAAATGCCAAAGATAAAAAGAGAATTCTCAAAACCACAAGAAAGAAGCAATGTGTCATGTACAAGAGAACCTCCAGATTAAGTGCTTATTCCTTGTCAGAAAGCATGGAGGCAAGAAGTCAGTAGGATGACATATCTACGGTGCTGACAGTAAAAATTTCCCAACCAAGAATTTTATATTTGCCAAGACTGTCTTTCAAAAACAAGGGAGTGGTTAAGACATTCCCAGGTAAACAAAAGCCGAGGGAGCTCATCACCACTAGACTGGCTCTATAAGAGTTGATAAAAGGAGTTCTGAAGATTGAAAGGAAAGGACACTAGACAATAGATTGAAGCTACACAAAGAAACAAACATTTCCAATATGAGTATCAACATGGGTAAATATAAATGCCCATATTTTTGCATTTTTGATTTGTAACTCCACTTTTTGCTTCCTACTGGATCTAAAAGGCAAATGCATAAAATGGAATGATATCAGGGGGTTTGGACTTAAACACGTAGTTTGTGACAAGAACTACATAAAGGTAGGTTGGAGGGGTATAGGAATATAGTTTGCATATACTGTTGAAGTGTTAAGTGGGTACCAAAACCAAAAAAGATTGTCATAGATTTAGGAGGTTAAATTAAAGCCTTATGGTAATTACAAAGAAAATATTTGATAATATGCAAGCTCATAGAGATAGAAATCAGAGTGCAGGTTTCTAGAAGTGGGCAACTGGGGATATGGGGAGTAATGCATAATGGGTGGAGGGTTTCCATTTGGGGAGGTAATAAAGTTTTAGTAATGTAAGGTGGTAAGGGTATTGCAATATTGTGAATACAATTAGTCCCATTGAATGGTATGCTTGGGAGTGGTTGAGATGGGAAAGTTTATGTTGTATATATGTTCCTACAATTAAGAAAGAAAGAAAGAAAGAAGGAGCAATTAAAGAGACAATTAAATATGATATGTTATCCTGGATGGGATCTAGCAGATGAGGAGAAAAAAACTCAAAAGGACATTATTAGGGCAAATGAAAAACTGAAATATAGACTATAAGCTTTATAACAATGTTAAATTTCTTGAACTTGATAATGGCACTTAAGGTGGTTACATAAATGAAAATCCATATTCTTAGGAAATGTGTGTGGTAGTATTAAAGGGATCAAGGAGCATGATGCATACATCTACACTCAAGTGTTCAGAAATGGATGGATGGATGGATAGATAGATAGAGAGAGAGAGAGAGAGAGAGAGAGATAGAAAGAATGATTTGGCAAATATGGCAAAATGTTGAAATTGGTAGAACTGGGTGTTGGGGGATTAGGGATATTTTGGAGTTCTCTGTATAGGGTATGTATTACATTTTAAATTTTCCTTAAGTTTGAAAGGATTAAAAAAAAACATTAAAAATTGAGGCAAGATAAATATATATTCTGATAAGTGAAAGCTAGGACAATACAGCAAATGTGGATATGCATGATAAGAAATGTAAAGAAAGTTCTTCATGGTGAAAGAATTACATCAGATTGAAAGTCAGACTTACAAGAAGGAATGGAGAACACTGAAAATGGTAAATATGTTGTTAATTTTTTTAAAAGGCTATCTTTTTTCTTCTAATTACTCTATCTAAGCTGGTTAATGAAAAATTATAACATATTGAGAGGTTTGTAACATATGTAGATGTGAAATATATGACAATAACAGCAGAAAGAATTAGTTGGGTAAATTGAATTATTCTATTACAAGATTCTTATGTTATCTGAAAGGTTGCAACAAAAATATTAAAATGGGTATAAATAAAAATCCAATAGATAAATTCTAGTGGAATTCTAAACAAAAGTATTTAGCTTAACCAACAAAGATAGGAATGGAAGTTTAAAAACTAACAAAAAACAAATAATATCAAGACGACAGACTTACCCTATCAATAATTACATTAAGTATACATGCTCTAAATATATACAATTAAAAGGCAGAGATTATCAGACTGGATAAAAAAGCTTGACCCAACTACATGCAGTTTATAAGAGAAAGACTTTAAATGTAAAAATATGGATAATATAAAGCAGGCAAATGAAAAAGAACAAACCACACCAACACTCATCATAAGAATGGTGGAGTGACTGTATTAATAGTACAGAAAGCAGGGTTTGAGACAAGGAGTATTATCAAAGATAAAGAGAACCCTTATATTGATTTTTAAAAAGTCAATTCTTTAAGAAGACATAACAATCCTGAATGGTTATGCATGTAATAACAGAGCTGTATGAATCAAAAGCTAATTCGAAAATAAATAAATACAAAATATGGTAGTGGATTTTAACACCCCTCTCTCAATAGGTGATTGAACAAGTAGACAAAATAATTAATAAGAATAGAATATGAACACTATCAACCAACTTAAACATAACTGACATTTATACAAGTAGCAACTGCAGAATACACCTTCTTTACAAGTGCAAATGGAACATTCAACAAGATGCCCTAAATCCTGATGCATAAAATAAGTCTCAGTGTATTTAAAGGATAGAAATCAAATGCAATATGTTCTCTAAACATAACATAATTAAATTGGAAATCAATAATAGAAGATACCTGGAAAACCTCCAAATAGCTGGGAATTAAGCAACAAACTTCATAAGTAAACCATGAGTCAAAGAAGTCACAAGGGAAATTAGAAAGTATATTGAATTGAATGACATTAAAAACAGCATATCAAAATTTGTAGACTGCAGATAAAGCATTGGTTAGATGGAAATTTACAGTTTTAAATGCCTGTGTAGAAAATAAGAATCATTTATAATCAAAGCTCTAAACTTTCATGTTAAAAAGTTCAAAGACAAAAATTAAATCCAGAAAAAATAAAATGGAAAAAATGATAAACAAATAAAAGGAAATGAATGAAATAATAAATGGCTAAACAATGGACAAAAATCACTAAAGGCAAAAGGTGTTTCTTTGAACAGATCAATAAAATTGATAAACCCCTAGCTAGATTGATCCAGAAAAAAAATTATAATCCAAAATCAAGAAAACATGATGATGAAATAAAAGAGATTGCCATTTTGAAGTGAGAAAGGAGAAACATCATCAATAAAGATTCAACAACCATTAAACAATAAGAAGGAAATATTATGAGCAACATGAGGCCAACAACTTAAAACACAAAAAACAGGAATTATAAAAGAAAGAAATAATAAATTCTATTTCATCAAAATTAAAAACTGCTGCTCATCAAAAGTCACTTAAAAATTAATACACAAGCCACAGACTGGGAGAAAATACTTGCAATACTTATTTCTGACAAAGGATTTGTATTCAGAGTATGAAAAGAACTCTTCCAAATAAATAAAAAGAGAAGCAATCTGTGACATCAGGTGCTAAAATGATATTAGATGTGAAGATAAAGCAGAAGGGAGCAGAAGTAGGCAAGGAAAGACTTCAGACTACAAAATGCCTGTGGAAGATAGAAGGAAGGAAAGATTGGCGAGGCAGAGACTTAGGGCACAACTCAGACAGAAAATCTCAGCCAGGTTGATGTGGAATCTCTGAGCAAAAGTTCTTTTTTAGAGGAATCCATGTCAGGCAGGAATGGCTCAGACTAGTGGACCACATTGTTCAGTCATTGACTGGGATCAGAGCCTGGGAACTGTCGGTCAGCTAAATCTCAAAAGTAGGTTTTCTTGAAAGAGGACTGAACAGCATGCTTCCATGGTTTCAAACCACCCAACATAAGGAAATATGTGAAATATTTAGACATTTCACAAGGAAAGATATATGAATAACAAAAAGAACAAGGAAAAGTGTTCTGCATTATTAGTCATCAGGGAAATACAAATTAAAGCCACAATGAGAAACTACTACATACCCAAGTGGAAAGGCTATTAATGAAAATGCTGAAAATAACAAATATGGGTGAAGATGGGGAGGGTAAAATGGTAAAACCAGTTTGGAAAATTATTTGACAATTTCTTACAAATTCAAATATACACCTATTCCTAAGTATTTACCCAAGAGAAATGAAAACAAATATCCATAAAAACACTTGCTCAAGAAAGTTTGTAGTGGCTTTATTCATAATAGCCTAAAATGGAAACAACTCAAATGTCCATCAATAGGAGAATGGATAAATCATGTTATCTCCATACAATGGAATACTGCTCAGCAATAAAAAGAATCATCTAATAAAATACTCAACAACAAAAATATTTTGCTAAGCAAAGAAGTCAGACACAAAAGAGTATAAACTGTATGACACAAAATGAAAACCTAATCTGTAATGATAGAAAATCAATCAGAAATTGCCTTGGGAAGAAAGGGGCAGGGTTGGCTGGGGAGGGGATGAGGAAACATTATTGAATGATGGAAATGTTTTGTGTCTTGATAGGGTTTGAGTACACAGGTATATGCATTTGTCAGAAGTCATCAAAATATACACAAAAGGTTGTACATTTCAATGTATCTATAATTATACATAATTTTTTTTAAGTAGCCATGGCTTGAACCAGAAATTTGTACGAGGCACAAATTTGCACAATACACTAAAACATGCAAAGAAAATGTAGATTCTTTGTTTAATCAAGGTGATCTGGTCTTCCTTAAAAGGCTTCCACCTCTCTGGGTTTCTGGGAAACCTAGCACTGGAAAATTGCAATACCTCAATCTCTTTTCCACGTTAACCAGTCCCTTTCCAGACTAAATATTGAGTATATTAAAAAATCAGCTCCATCTTTGGGGAGGCTCACATTTTTACTTATCTGTGATAACTCTGTTGTTTTAGGTAAACGCCTCATCTTATAGTGTTCTGCTTCCTTTCTGTACTTTTTCCCGAAATGGTTTCTGGACAAAATGACAACGCTTCTTTGCACATTCATGAAGCGGAAGGAAAGAAGGCATCAGTTCTAATTAGTGATCTGTACACTCTGGTTGTTGCTGTGAAGTTGGTCTGCTCTGGGTCTGGACTGATCTCCACTGGAATCCATGGTTCTGGCCACATGTCATTGTTTGGGAATCCCTTAAACACAGCAGCCTCTTCACCCAAACTCAAGGTTCTATAAAAAATTCTGCCTCTCTCAGTTACTCAGTATCCCCTTACTGACATTCATGGAAACTTCTGAATCTCCGACATGCCTCGGCTGCTGGGAGATTTCACCTATCAGTTTCCTCCCCATCATCACTGCTACAAATCTCCCCACACCATGTTGGAAGTAGCCTTGTAGGGGAACTTCTGGGAGCATCCAACCCTCCTCTAGTATCCCCAAGGTTGTTGGTGGCTGTCTCATCTCCATCTCCTCCCCACCATATTTTTCAGCTCATTTATACCTGTCCAGATATTTCTGACCCATCTCCACCCACATCTACTATTTTCTAACTGCACTTCTGGAGTTCTACTTCCTCTAAACCATATCCCAAGTTCTTTCTATCCCCTATGGTCCAATTGTCCTGGCCTGACATTAGTTACGGGAAGCCTAGGCCAACTTGGAAAGATCATCATGGACCCCCCAAAAATTTATATGTTGTTCTAGAATCCCCAGCTATTATCTCTTTATAGCCAAAGTATGTAGTCCTGGGGCTATTTTTTAAAACATAAAAGTCAAAGTAGTTTCATCAGGTTTTAATTCTCTTCTGTCCTCTACAGCCAGTTTTCTCCCAGGCTTGCTAAGGCCTTACACAGTAGCAGGCCTGGAAAGCCAGGAGCCACTGTGCAAATTCCAGCCCTGGCAGCACCTTGTAGATAGCGTGATGGTCTTGCTACTCTGACCATAGCCTGAAAGAGTTAGGACTCAAGGTCTTTAAGAAAGGGGCCAAGGGGGAGTACTGGGTGTCATCACACCAATCTAGGACAGGAAATTGAAACCACCAACATCAACAAGTCACCCTCATATGCTTAAAGGCTAATAACAGAGACATATTTATTGTAACACCTGTCTGAGAATAACATCCTTAAGGAGAGGGAAGCAGGTTGGTGGGTGTATTAGTCAGCCAAAGAGGTGCCTTTGTAAAATATACCAATAATTGAATGGTCTTTATAAAGGGTATTTATTTGGGGTAGAAGCTTACAGTTACCAGGCCACAAAGCATAGGTTTCTTCTCTCACCAAAGTCCACGTGTTGAAGCAAGACAGCTGCCGACGTCTGCCAGGGCTCAGGCCTTTGGGTTCCTCTTCTGCCGGGGGCTGCGTTTCTCTCCGGGCTTAGAGCTTCTTCCACAAGGTCAGCTGTAAACTATCAGGTGAACGGCTCACTTGTCTTCTCCTGGAGCGCTCCTCTCCAACATCAGAACTGCATCTCAAAAATCTGCTTCTCAAATCTTCTGCCTTGCCTTTTACACTTGAGACCACACCACTGAGGGTCGGGGCTCAATGCCCTACTGACGCAGCCCAGTCAATGCCCTAATCATAACCCAATCATGCCCAGATGAACAGATCAGTTTACAAGCATGATTCAATTTATATTTTTGGAATTCATAATTAGATAAAACTGTCAAACCACTACAGTGGGTCTGCCCAATATGCTTCCATCTCACCCCATCAACATGCTATTATAGCCATCTCAAGGGGCCAATATTCTATTTTGATGTGATTAGAGAATATTATAGAAAAATTATACTAAAAGTATGAAAAACATCCTAAGTATATAATATCAACTACTTGAACTGTGAAATATTGACCAGGGTTCTGTTTGTCCTGTAACAGTTTGGAAATCACATACTTTTCATCAGAATGCAATATGAATACAAAGAAAGGCCATTTCTCCATCACCCCTCTTTCAGCAGACTGTCATCGGCATCTTACCGTGGTGTACTCCCAGGACTGATAAAATCACAGCCAGGAACCTTTTGACGGTTCTCAGTGTATTTAAGGGAATAGATGACTTTGGTATTGCCTAGAACCTCTGTGAGAAAGCAGACTTACCTCCTTTAGACTTGGAATGTTCTATTGCGTCCAGGAACTACTCGTGTTTCCTGTTAGTGAGACCCAATATGACCTTTCTGCTAAAATTCTAGCAAGAAGACATGACAGTCTCTCGAGTTCTCCCATGTGTGTTCATGTTTCAGTGCAAATGCCTTGGCAGAAAAAACCTAGGTCAGAGGTTCCAATCAATCACTGGGCTTTGAGGCCTTGCCTGGACCCCAAATATTAACCCTTTGTGGCCTGAACCCTCCTTATCATGGCCAATGATGGGTGTGTCGATACAATAACAAGCAATGGTCCATTTGATCAGTTACAGCAGCTGGCCAGGTCAGGTTGCTGATATTGTTTGTGTTTTGCTTCTGATTATTTCAAGAAAACAATTAGTGCATTGCAGAAAGAGCTGAAGTCCCTTCTGTTTCCCTTCCCAAGCCCATCCCTGTTCCCCCCTACTCAGAACTACCACTATCATACATTTGGTGTGTATTTTTCTATTTCATATGTTTATAATTTTTTTGCATTTATGTGTATATATATATCCAAAACCATAGTATTGCTAAATACATTTTTTAAATGCCATTCTTTCCATATCATTCTGCAACTTTTCTTCCATTTAACTTTATGTTCAGGAGATATACCCGTGTTGGTACATATGGACCTAGTTTATTTTAACAGCCGCATTTGAATTCCATCACAGGAATAAAGCACAATTTATATATCCAGTCTCCTATTGATGGATGTTTAAGTTGTTTCCATTTCTTCTCTATTACAAACAATTCTGCAATTAATGCCTTTGCTCAGGTCTCATGATGCACATGGGCAGAAATTTGTGTAGGGCACAATTGCTGGGTCCTATAGCATGTGCATGTTCTACTTTCTTAGTGGAAATTGACTGATTCAAATTCAAGTTATTAATCAGCTGGCTGCTATTCTGTACTTACAACCCACTCCCTATTTGACTTATGCACCTGGGTATTTAATTAGCATCTCAATTAACTTGGATAGAACAGAACTCTTGTTTCCATGTACCCTAGGCTTTTCCATATCCACCGATGACACCACCATCCACCCAGCTGCTCCAGTCTAGAGTCTAGGTGACATCATTTCTTCCCACCTTTTCCTCACTTCCCACATCACCTCCTATTCCCACCACCATCACTACCACCCCCCACCGCTCTGGTCTAAGGTACCATCTTCTCCCGTGGACCTCTGTCATAGGTCCTAAGAGCCTCCAGGATTTCTCTCTGCCCCTCACACACAGAAGCCACAGTGAGTATTTCAAAACATAAACCAGTGCCTGTTACGCCCTTACTTAAAACTCTTCATGGCTCTTGGAATAATATCCAAACATTAGCTTATAAGGCCTGTGATGGTTAATTTCATGTTTCAATTGGTTCAGGTTATGATGTCCAGTTGTTTGGTGAAGCAAGCACTGGCCTGATTATTACTGTGAGAGTATTCTGTGGCTTTAAACCATTACTCAGTTGATCGCATCTATGGCTTTGTACATCAACAATCAGCAAAGGAGATTCCCCCAGCCATGAGAGGAGTCTCCTCGGTCAATTAGTTGGAGGCAGACAGTATAATTTCTATTTCTATTTCAGCCAGCCAGCTTCTCCAGGGGAATTCAACTTTGCCTTCATCAAATTTCCAGCTTGCAGCCTGCCTTGCAAAATTAAGATTTGCCAATACCCATGGATGTGTGGGCCAATTCCTATAACAAATCTCTTAATATTGACATGTAAAGAGATAGCTATAGGTATAGATGATTGTTACAGTTTGATGTAATCATGAATTCCAAAAATGCATATTGAATCATGCTTGTAAACTGATTTGTTCATCTGGGCATGATTAGGTTATGATTAGGGCATTGAGCCCCTCTCCTCAGTGGGTGTGGTCTCAAGTATAAAAGGCAAAGCAAAAGGCAGAGGGAGCAGATTTGAGAAGCAGTTTTTGAGAAGCAGTTCTGATGTTGGAGAGGATGCCCCAGGAGTAAAAAGTGAGCCATTCACCTGATCATCTACAGCTGACCTTGTGGAGGAAACAGAGGAACTAAGCCCGGAGAGAAACGCAGCCCCGGGAAACCAAGAAGCCTGATGCCTGGCAAACGTTGGCAGCTGTCTTGCTCCCACACGTGGACTTTGATGAGGGAAGAAACTTACGCTGTGTGGCCTGGTAACTGTAAGCTTCTACCCCAAATAAATACCCTTTATAAAGAACAACCAATTATTGGTATAATTTGCAAAGGCACCCCTTTGGCTGACTAATACAATGATCTATCTATATATATGCTCTAGATGTAGATGATATAGATATAGATACAGATACATAGATATAGATATCCTGTTGATTGTTTCTCTAGATAAAGCTGACTAAACCAAGATCCTACATGATCTGAGCTTGCCCACTGCTAATCCATCAAACCCCAGGCCCTCCCTCAGCTACTCTCAAGCCATCCTCAGCTTCCTCTGTCTTCAGACCTGCCAAACAAGCCCCTGCTATGGACCATTATACTAGCTATTTCCTCTCCCAGAATCTTTTTCTCCTCAATTTTTGTCCTATTAGTCTCAGTATAAAAATCATTTCCTCAAAAGGCCATTTCACACCACTTAACCTAAATTAGTCTTATCATAATATTCTGTTTTAATTTCATCAGAGTGCCAATTATTTCTTGTATTTCCACTTGTTTATTTAGTAATTGTCTTTTTCCCCCTTTTAAAAGGTAAACTCTGTAAGAATGGGAATCCTGTCTGTACCACCTAAAATAACATGTGGCATACAGTGAATACTCTGTAATTGTTGAATGAATGAATGAGCATTTTTCACTTTTCCACTCCTTATGGTTGTCTACCCATGGGCAAATATCTAATGACTATATTTAAGGGGCCGCCATGTGATAAATTTGGAGATCATATAATGATCCTTGCTTTCTCTTAACTGACTTCAACTTCAAATTTCTCTAATCCCCAGCCATGATACGCTCTCATTTAATATATGAAATTAAATATATGAAAGCATTTTTATAGCCTTTCCTAATAGCCCTCTCAAGTTGCATTGTGGTTACCATTCAAATGTCTTTTCTGCACTGTGCTGCGGGCCTCTGTGTTACCAGAACCCAGGGGCTAGAGTGAATGGATAATGGATAAATGGATGGATGAATGAATGAAATCCTATTCACTCTTGCTACAATGGTCAAAACAAAAAGGAGAAAAAATAAAAGGGAAACATTCCTTTCCAAAGGAGAGGCAATAGAGTTATCACCTGTGCTGTTCTCAATATCGGCAAATTGAGCAAACTGAGCAAGTTCAAATTATCGCCAGATAAATCCTTGGCTTGCTAAATGCATTTTTGTTTTATGAATTATGAATTTGCTTATAGTATGTGATAAACTTTTTTGCTTTATATACCTTTTTATTTTTAACATTTCATATTCATATAAAATTTACAAAAACTTTGCTTCTGTGCTATGAATACTGTGTTGAGATTCTGCAGCTAAATTCGCTTCTTTTTAATTAAATCATTTTGGCTGTCATCATCTTACTAAATGATTTCTTTTCCATTGTTCTCCAAAACACTTACTATTAAAATTTCAAGTATACAAAAAGTTGAAAGAATTTTACATGAGCATTCATATACCAACCACCTAGATTCAGTAATTAACATCTTGCCATATTTGCTTTATATCTCTAGCTACATACCTATATATACATGTATATAAATTTTGCTGGAAGTAAATTATAGACATTACAACACTTTATACTAAATATTTCAGCCTGCACCTCCTAAGAATAAAACATTAGTCTACATAATCTCAATAGCATTATCTCATCCAAGAAAATTTAATAGCAATTCCTTATATCATCTAATAACTTGGCCATATTCAAATGTTTCACAAATAACCCTGAAATATATACTATAGATTTTTTTTTCAAACTAAGAACCATAAAGGCATGCATATTTTGTTTGATTACTATTTCGCTTTTGTCTTTTTAAATCTAGAGCAGTTCCCTGAACAAATGTTTTTTTTCCCCCATGGCATTGATTTTTTTGGAACAGACCAGGTCAGATGCCTTCTAGAATATGTACATTCTGGATTTGTTTTCTGGTGTCATTTACCTGTTTCTTCAATCACATGTGTTTCCTTTAATCTAGAAGGTTTGATTAGTTTCAGATTAAGTATGTTATTTGCATGAATGCTTTAATGATGATGCTGAGTATTCCATATTCTGTTGTATCAGAAAACACAAAACATCACACTGCTCTGAGATCACTGATGCTAAATGTGATCATTCCATTATACAGTTTAAATTTTCCCTTTGAATGTAATTAACACCACTGAATTGTATATTTGAATGTGGTTTAAAGGGGAAGTTTTAGGTTATATATATGTTACTAGAAGGAAAATTTTTAAAGATAATGAAACCCAGAGCAGATATTTTAGAAGAAACAATGGATATAGAAACAGTAGAAAAATTCAGAGATAAGAAAGCAATCAATCAGTAGATTATTACAATCATGGGCATTTGTGTATACATTTTTTAAGTTTAATAACGGTCCTCATACTCAGATAGGCTGGAAAACACTAGAATAGTCTATACTCACTGCCTGCACCTCAGGCTCACTCTGTAACTCCCTGCGGTCTGGCTTTTGCCCCTACCAGATTCACTAAAAATTGTTTTGTCCTTCTATTGCTTGCCTTCTCTGTAACACTGATTATGATGTTCACGCTTTCCTTGGCTCTCTCTTCCCTTGGCATTCCATGACACTCCACTCCCCTGGCCTTTCTCCCATTCTTTGGATCACTCCTTCTAGACCTCTTTGGCCAGGATTCCTAACCTCACACACTAGTATCCCCCCTGGGTCATGTCCTTCTCAATCTGCCTTCTCTTCCTAGTGAACTCACCACCCCTGTGGCTTCAACCACAGCTTGTGCGTGGATGGGTCCCAGCTCTATCTCAGGGTTACAAAGCCCAGACTTCTCATGTACATGAGCTGCAGGCTCATATACATGACTTCTTATAGTAATTATTGGATGCCTTATGGTACCCAAAACTAAATTCATCACATTACCACCCTCCATCCCCCAACCTGCTCCTCCTCCTGGATTCCTCATTAGTTTGAACGTACCACTGCCCAAGCCAGAAATGCAGAATTCATCCTTGACTCCTCCACTCCCTCCACACCCCTCACCCTGTGAATCACCAAATCCTGTGGGACTATTACTTGAATATTTCTTTTTTTCCTCACTTTCTCTTCCCATCCATAACGCATTGACTTATTCCATTTGTGGGCTGGATTTCTGCAAATTTCCTACCTGGTCTCACTGTCCTCATCTGTGTCCCCTTGCCATTCTCAACAATCTACCTTCTATGACCAAGATGTCTACCTAAACCACAAATCTAACTATATTATTCCTTTGTGTAAATGCTTTTATTGACCTCACGTTGCCCCTGAATAAAGTCTTAATTCTTTAGTATAACATAAAATGTCTTTCATCATCTGGCTTCTGCCTCCTTTTCTAGTGTCATAACTCAGCACAATCTCCTTTAGTCATACTGAGCTACATAAATATTCTTGGAATGGGGAGTGTCCTCTCTTTGTTTCCATGCATTTGTACATACTCGTCATTTTTGCTGAAATATACTTCCCAACCTTTCGTGACTAACTCATACAGGATTAAGCTCTCACGTCATCATATCCAAGAAGCTTAGAAAGAAATTTGGCCATGGTGATTCCAAGTAATTAAATATGCCAATCTTTAGCAATGATTGGTATACTTTGAAATGTTAAGTCCTTATATACCTGTGTTTCCTTACTTTTTATGGAGGGATTTGACACTCTTTCCTAATTAGAACTTTACTTCTGGCTGATAATGGGGTCCAGCTCTCAAACCAAGGGGCCTAGCTGGGGCCTGGCATCATACTAGCTCTTGCCTGCAACCATCTATGGAAAGCTAAATTCTGCCCCAATTCTCAGCCACTGTCCAGGTAAAATTGTCACTTACAGATGTACAGGTTGTGCACTGCATAATTCTGGGGGATTATTCACAATGGGACATATGTGAAGATCCTGTTCTGGAACTCTTCTCTGTGGCAAATTATCACCTGAATCCAGAATGCCACCATATTCCATTTATGCCCAGCTATATCCAATGGATTATGCCATCTTCAAAGGTGAGATTGCCCAGGTTTAGCCCTAGTTAGAAATTCTCTAGGGAATTATAAGAGGTTGGTCTCTCAGGGACCAATCTTGTGGCCAGAAAGAGGTAGCGACATGTACTGAAAAAATCTTGCATTTGAAGTCAGCCAGATCTGATTTTGAATTTTTGCTTCTCTAAATAGGTGGCTGGCCCTAAGGAAGTTCCATAATCTCTTTGAGCCTCATTTCCCTTCTCTACTGGATAGTAACACCTAACTTACAGGGATAGCATAGAATTAAATAAGTAAATTGTGCAGACCATCAGACACTGGCCTGCCTCATTCATGTTTGTCCTCCTCTCCATCAACCCAACAGGCCTTGTAGCACAAGGTGTCATAGATCAAGATATTACACAAAGTGCAACTACTGGCCTGACCATTCTGCTCAGTTCCCACCTCATTTAGACATCTACAGCACCCAGGGCACAAAACCATAAAAATATATTGGTCAGAAACTCTCTAGTTAGTTATCCTGGGCACAGAGGAAGAGAAATTTCAATCCAAAGCATTGCTATTTATGTATTTTTTGGTTTTGCTGGGATTTACTCTTACTTGTGCTTACATGCTTATTTCCCATTTCAGTTTTCTGAGACCTCAACAAGCATCCCATTTCTCTCTTTTAGAGTGTTACTGCTTTTCTCACTGCTGCTTAGAACTTTGAGATTAATTGATCTACAAAATAAATGACAGACTCCAGAATTTTCTTGTTTGTGATAGCTCAAGTTGTTTGAGAAAACTCAAAGCAATGTAACCAAGACTAGAGGTTCTTGAAGACATGGTATACACAAGAATAAATCTGGCATTTTGGAATAATAAGGGACAATTTGGAATAGTAAGGGACATTCTCTTTCTTTTCTTTTTCTCTCACAGTTTTATTTTTATATAGTCTCAGGTAGGGTTTTGTGAACAGGCTCGTGGTAGAGCTAGAAGCATGTTTTGACAGTAGATGGAAGAACCATGTGTGAAGGGAATAGCAGGCATTCCTTTGGACTCATGGTCCAAGCAAATCTTTGGGCAATTTTCTTGGAAAAACACAACAAAGTTTATAATAGTTAAACCATCGCAGAGGCATCCAGTTCAATGTCACCCTACCAGACCACGTGGGAAGGGAAAACTTACTTATATTAATGTCCAAAGCACTGTGTTTTGGGAAAACAAAAGAAACCAAGAGACAAAGCTGAGAGGCAAGGAAGTGATGAAGGAATTTTCCAGCTAGTTGGACTGCTTATGATAATCTCAGATGGACCTGATTCCACACTTATCATGAAAAGGCAATGAACTCAGTGGAAAGGACATGGATTTGCAGGGACAGAAAAAATGAGTTGGAATACCAGTCGTAGCACTACGACAGTCACTACGGCATTTGCAGATAATCCAGTTGTCTCTAGCCATATGTTAGGATTGAATTTTTTCCCAGCTGAAAGTTAGCTGTAGCTTTAGGGTGACCAATGAAATATGAGCACAAGTCATATGAGTAACTTCTGAATGGCAGTTAAGATGATGCATCCTCCTTCCCCTTTGGCAAGGTGACAGTCAATACTCCAACTATAGCTGCCCTGACAGCCTGGGTCCCAGACCAAGGATCATGATGATGCAAAGAAGGCACCTCAAGGACCCTCAATTCTATACATAAGTAGCATGAGAGAGATTTAATCTTTTGTATTTGATGCCCGTATGATTTTGGTGGTGTTCATTATTGCCATGCAATCCAGTATATCCTGCCTGGTGCAAAACCTTTCTGTGGATTATTGAACAAAACTCTTGCCTCTTTGAGCATCACTTTCTCATCTTTAAAATGGAGATAAATGTAGTAATAGCTATTCTCATGGACTTATCCAAGGATCTAAAATTAGTACATGAACAGTAAATTGTCTTAACAATGGCAATTGTTACCAGATCTTCATTACTAAAGATGGAGGAATTTACCTTCCCAAAGTGACTTCAAAACACATATTCCTTACATGGCCTGGCCTTGAATTAAGAAGAGCAGTTTCAGGGATAACAAAAATCTCCCGTGAACTTTATCACCTGGCTTTTATTAAGGAGCAGAATCTACTACTTAAATATTAACTAATAGATTTAGAGGTTTAAAACTAAAGAATTTTATTTGAAAGTTTCCAGGTCTAAGAGATTTGCATCCCATTGACTGCCTGGGTATAGAGCCGATAGATCAGCAGAGCCTGCAGCCAAATTAGTTTCCTGTTCCCAAACCTGAGAGGACATCCTGTTACACACCAGAGCTCTGAGATACCATGTTAAATAATGCAGTTCATGACACCAGTGGTCACGGGTGCAACCAGGAAGCCTGAGCCTTCCAGGTTGCTAGACTGTCCATCCCTCATTTTCCATCCTCACTCGGGTTTACTTCTTTGCATTATATATATATATATATATATATATATATATGTTTGTGACCCTCACCAGACTATAAATTCTAAACCATCTTCATTCTCTATGAGTAGTTCCTACTACAATGTCCATAGTGGATGGTCATCAAATCAAAATGTAAACATTTGTCATGAATGAGGACTTTACTGCATTCTACCCAGTGAAAGTCTTCCTCTTTATTTTGTACCAGAACTGACCTCTTTGTAACTCTCATCCCCTGCTTCAAGTCCCACCTCCTGAAATAAAACAGGCACTCCTGCCCCCTCTTCTATGGAGATTAGAAAGGCAATCATCATGTTGACCCCTAATCTTCAACTCTCTTCATGGGCTCTAATAACTACATTCCTTATCACTTTGTCAGACCTAGATTCTAGTTTTCATTGTTGCTCTTAAAACATTCTGCCAAGTAGAGTGCAATTTCCTTCATGGCAGAAATGGCATCTATCATGCTAATGGCTGATTCCGCAGTGCCTAACAAGGTGCTGGCTCATCAAGGGACTCAGTAAACACCACTGAAGGAATGCATGGATAGAGACAATTACCCCAGGCAAGGACTCTACCAGTTCATCTGAGAGCAACCACATCTTTTTAGCACAACCACAGGCCTCTGTGGTCTCACTGCCACTTCCCTTCCTGTGTGTGACCACACAGGAAAACATCTGACCATTCTCCAGGTCTTATGAGAGCAGTAGACTCCATATGTGAGGTTATACTCAGGCTCATCTTCCTGAGCTCACCAAGCAGCTGCTTTGCTCAACTTTTCCAGGCTGCAGAGCCAAAGGACATGCAACCTCCCAGGGCAACTAAGCAGGAAACAGAGCCTTCTGCTGGTCTAAAAACTTCTATGTGGGCTGGTCCTGCCTCCTCCAGACTGCTTTCACTCTTTTATACCCATCCATCCGCCTCCACCCCACATCACAGTGGACTCCAACCACACTGTCCTTTTCTGGTTCCTTGATGGTGCCATGTTTCTTCAGGGGCCTCAAGGCCTTTGCAAAGGCTGTTTCTTCTGTCTGGAGGAATTTCTCTCTCTCCTGCCATCCCTCTTCATTTAGTTAACCACTGCACTCAAACATTATTTCCCCACAATAGTCTCTTCTGAGTCTCAGACTATGACAGAGCCCGGTGTTACTGATTTTCCTGGCATTGTGCACCTTTCTTTTGTAGCACTAATCATAGTGGTAATTACACATGTATTTATGTCCATTTCCAAGCTCCATGAGCACAGGGATTTTATTTATCACTGCTGTGTCCCCAGTATCTAAAGTAACCCTGAACACATGGCAGGTACAAAGAAGTGTTTTTGGAACAAATGAGTCAGCATTTCTCTCCCTTACTGAACTCTCATGAGTGCAGAGACCATTGTTTTTGCAGATCATTGCATGCCTGAGACCTACATGGTGGCACAAAGTAGATATTCAGCCATAATATGAGTGAATAAAGAAGAAAAGAAAAACGGGGAGGAAGAAGAGATATAACTAGCAATAGCACACCCCTCCCTTCTTCAAGGGTCTCAGTTTGGACAATAAGTTATATGGCTGCCTTATTTATATCTTATCAAGACTTCAAAGATATTTCTCAGGTCAACAAGCAAGGTGGGTGAGACAGATTAAGACCTAGAAATTTGCCACGTGCCTGAGGAGGAGCCAAAGGCAGTCAGGAAGCCAGATGGGACGATTCCACTTCTGAGTCTCCAAATGGGTGGGTACTATTCAGCTGCTGGCCAGAGGCTCAGAACCTAAACTTTCCTCCACCCAATAACGGACAGAGTCAGAGTCAGAGACAGAGAGAGACTGAAATAGAGAGACAGAGAGCAAGAGTGAGAGATGAAGAGAAAGAGAAAGAAAAGAGAAAGAGAAAAGAGATCAAGAATAAGGCAAGGCATGTGTCTTTCCATGCTTTCTCCATTGTTTCTGACATGAAACTTCCCATCCAAGTCTAGTTCATATTTCCCAAGATAAGCCTGATGGAAATCTTGAAAGAAAGACACATGTTTGAACCCAAATCCAAACGACTAAAACCTATGCTGTTCATCCCTCTACTTTAGTTTACAGCACATTTTCAAAGGTAAAATGCTGTGTTAATTTGTTATCAAGTTTAATAGAGGACAGAGTTCAATCCTGACAATCGGTTCTGGTAATCATCATAGTTCTTGGAGTCCAAATTCTATCTCTCAATGACCAAGGTAGTTTCTTCCCCCACCCCCCAAAAAGACTTCTCATCACACTGAGCTTATCTTTCTATATGGCATAATGAAGGGTTGCTGTAGCTGGAGTGCCCAGGGAGTCACTTATACCCAACTCCCTCTACATCCTAATGTGACTTGCTCAGCACATATCAAGACACACACATCTTTACCAATGTGTCTCAGCTTCTTTGAATATGGACACTCAGATTACACCAGATAAAAGTATATAGAGCTGTATATTACCACTCTTGATATCTTGATATATGGATGTGGTCCAGCAAAGAGGTATATATAAATATATATGTATAACATGTATATATATTTGCATATATAGAGATATACATATATAACTATATTTAGGAATATATACATAATAAATATGAGTATATCCATTCATTCATTCACTCACTCATTCATTCAACAAATATACACCAAGTGTCTCCTATGAGTCAAGCTTTGTTCTAGATCAGTGAACCAGCCAGACAAATATCCTTGCCCTTTACAGCTTACATTCCAGTGAATGGGTGGATGAGGGGTAATAAAAAGTAAACGAAATTAGTAAATAAATTATATGTTATATTAGAAGGCGACAGTGCTAAAAAAAGTTTAGGTGGACCAGGATTATGGACCAGTGTGAACAAGTTGCAGTTTTAAATAGAGCGGCCCCATAGGGTTTCACTGAGAAGTTGATATCTGAGCCAAGATGTACAAGAAATGAGGGAATGAACTATGTAGATATCTGCCGGGAAGGGTATTTCAGTTAAAGGAACAGCCAGTGCAAAGACCCAGAGGTGGGAATGTACCTGACATTTGTGCTATAGTGGAGTGGCGTGGCATATAACAATGGATGGAGAGAGTAGACTAGTAGGGAATGTAGTCAAAAGGATGATGGGGTCCAGATCATATATGCATATTAATATTTTTAGTCTTAAATGTATTTTTGGTCTTACATGTATTTGATTGTCTAAATAGTTGTCATAAATAAATAGTATATACAAATGTATTTGTGTCATCCAGTTTGTTTGTCTATGTCTATACATGCTATACCTGTAGTAATAGATTTTCCTTCGTGTAACTATTCTACAACTGAATGCACATATAACTTTATGGAATACGTGTGTGGCAACCCAAATGGATGTGCACAAATGTATGCATATGTGCATACATATTTATAGATTCTATTAATGCACATGTCTACAAATAGCCACACAACCTTCGAATGAGAGGAAAGCCTCACCAGTGTGTAGTTGTGTGGACTTTCTGCGCATTCATGGGCTCTCTGCAGGCCCTGGGCAGGAGGCCAGCACGCACGTCATCCCTTCTCATCCGCTGAGAAGTTATGTGGCCCTCTTCCTCACAGGAGAACCCCGCCCCGCAGCAGAAAGCAGTTGCGCTCAAGAAACAAATGAATGCAGGTAGATTTCAACCCCTGTGGGTCTTAAGTCATAAGAATGGAGAAGACACCAAAGCCGTGACCCTGAGGCTGGAGAACATGGCAAGGGTTCAGTGACATCGACAAATCATCAGCCTGATTCTGGTGCTAAGTCATTTAGCAGGGGAAGTGGAAGTGTCAGCTTGTTCTGTCATATCCTACAAGAGAGTTTTTTCCCTTTGCTTTCTTATTCTTTTTCTTCAACTTGTTACAGGCAAATAAATTTATGATACATATAGATTTTAATTTGAATTTTTATTCTTGAGAAGCTCAGAGTATAAGGTGAGATGTAAGGCTTGATTTTTTGGTTTTGTTGAATTTTTTTTTTCCATTTTCCCCACCTGCCAGAATTGTTAACCTAAGCCCAAGTTAATTAAAGTCACGGAGTATGTATTTTTTTTATTACATTTTCTCTTTCTATTGATTTTCCCCTCTCATACAAATAGTGCAGGCTTAGTTCTCAGAATCAAAAACAGTGTAGAGTGAAGAAAAGGAATAATCACGATCCCAGGATGATTTACAAACTCTGACACAGGATCACAGAGGTCACTAGACTGGCAAGAAGGTGAGGAACTGGGTCAGCTAAGGACAGACCGACCCAGCTGTGTGCCAGCTATAGTCTGTAAGGTCATATCCTAGGTACACTTGACTTACAAATGCTAGCTTGCTTTCGTCACAGAGCAAGCATCCAGACCACTGCACCAGCCTCCTAGCTTCCCTTCACACTTTTATCTGTTACCTCTAATTCTCCACCCAGTAGCTGGATGCAATTTCCCAAGGCATAAATTCTTATGATATCATTTGTAGGTTCAAAGCCTTCAGTGGCTAATCCAGGTGTTGGCAAATGATAGCCCACAGGCCCAATCCAGCCTGCTTACTATTTTGGTGTATAGATAATAAAGTTTTATTGGAACAGAGTGATTCTGATTCATTTATATATTGTCTTCGGCTGCTTTTACATTACAGCAGCAGAGTTCAGCAGTTGCTACAGAAACCATATGGCTCACATAGCCTAAAATATTTGCTATCTGGCTTTTACAGAAAAACGTAAGCCAACCCCTGCTCTAAGTTATCAGATAAGAATATGGTCCCATTTTCCCATTTAAGACCTCCCATCGACTCCCCCAATTTGGCTTCTCCACATTAATTCCTATTCCCCTCCTTAATATTGCCACATTAGAAGCAGTATGAACTACTTAGTGTCTCCCAAGCACCCTCCACAACGGGCACAGTTAGATTTCCTGGTGTTTTATTCCCTCTTTGGTAACAGCACCCCAGCTGTCCTTTGGGAAAAGGTCCCTTCTCAACACTCAGTGTTGGTGGTTCTAGTGGGGCCAATCCCACCCCTAGGAGAGAATCCATGAGGAGATGTGGCATACAGGACATTCCATTCTCTTGACCATGACTGACTACAACTTGGGCATGTGACCATAGCTAGACCAGTGAGGTGTCCTTCTAGACTTTGTTGGCATCATTGGGAACAAGAAGCTCTTTCACCCGCTGGGGTTCCTAAGCCTGTCTGCTGTAACTAGCGCTGGGGAGACAAGACCTGAGAACAAATTCAACACAGAGAGAAGCAGATGCAAGAGATGGAAAAGAAAGAGCCCCTGGCCTTAATAGCATTTTGTTAGGCCCCTGGGCCTAGCTATATCTGAAACTAGACTATTTTTGCACTTTTCACATTGTTCTTAAGATAGTCCTGATGTAAACACTCCTTCTGTTTGCCCACCTATATGTCATTGCACTATCTCTTCCCTCTGCCTTGAATGTCTTAAGCTTCCCCTTGACCAGGTTTTATCTAGCATTAAAGATCCATCTCAAATCTTATCTTGTCTATAAAATCTCTCCTGACCTCTCAATGAAATGCAATTCACCTTTGACCTCCACAGCTTATTTCTGCCTTTCTTATCATCTAGCACCATGCCTTATACCTTGCACTAAGTGCATGAAAACATTTGTTGAATCAGTGAATAAATAAATTCCTGGCACGGAGAGAATGATTCTTTTAATCATCATATCTGGGATGACGTTGTAGGGGGAAGGGAAATGCCTCAGACTGGAGCATGCTTTTATCTGACCTTACAATACTTTCAGAAATGTTGCAAGAGCAGTACAAAGAGCTCCTGTCTCTCCTTTGCCCAGATTTAAAATTTCTCAGTTGTCAACCTTTTACTGTAACTTTGCCCCCCCACATACATGTAACACACACATTAATTATTCTTATTCTTTTCTGAGTCTCCTGAGAGCAATGTGTACGCCCCCAACACAGACACAAACTCTCTCCAACAAAAACCCATGTACCCTTCCAACTCAAGTAATCAAGGCCAATAGAGCATCACTCTCCAACCCACAGCTCCCATTCAATTGTTGCTGTCTCAATAAATAGTCTCTTTTTTCTTTCTGAACCAGGATCAATTCAGCATCACACGTTAGGGCTTAGTTGTAATGCCTCTTGAGTTCCTCAGCTTTTTTCAGTCTTTCTTGAATTCGACAGTTGTGAGTGACAGACCTTTCGTTCCATAGGACACCCCTCAACCAGGGCCCAACCAGTGTCTCCCCAGGACCAGACCCAAGCCATGCATGGTTGGTGGGAATATCACAGAAGCGATGATCTTCTCTTCTCAATGCATTCCATCACATCAGCCTGTCTGACCCCTGGTGGTGCCAAACCTTGATCACCTGGTCGCATTGCTTTTGCCAGGTTTTCTCCATTCTCAAGTCACTGCTTTTATCTTTGTGAATGACACATATTTTGTGGCAAGATACCCCAAATTACTCCAATATCCTGTACTTCATCAAACCCTCACCTACCAGCTATGGCATCCATTGATAATTCCTGCCCAAATCATGAATGATTTTCAATCTTCATCATTTCCCCTACATTTATCAGTTGCATTTTACTGTAAGGAGAAGATCCTTAATTTTCCCATCCCTTTCTTTCCTTTTTTTTTCTTTCTCTCTCCCTTCCATCCCTCTCTTTCTCTCTCTCTCTCTCACACACACACATTCATTCTTTCATTCTTTCTCTGAGTAAGGGACCCATGTATTCCTATTTTATTCAACAGGTGGTAATCTGTAATTAGAGTCATTATTAATTTTGATGCTCACATTGTCCTGGATTTGGCCAATGGGAGCCCCTTCAACCTGTCCTTTTGACTTGTCCCCATACTCTTTGAGCACTTTCCTACTTCCTGTTGCCAAAAGATGTTTGGGGCTCATCTTACACTTTTCTTGCCCCAGTCTTGGAATCAACCCTTTTCCAAGAAGCCTTGGTTCCTTTTAGTGGAGACTTCCATTTGGAAAGCAAGATATGGAAACTTGCTGTGCCCATTGCTACTGGGATGTCATTGCTTAATTTAGGCCCTTTCAGCAGAGAGAAGTAAGAAATATATATATTTTAAAACCAAATTATGAGTTTATACTTTATACTTTAAATTCCAATCAAACACCTCAGGTTTCCTTCTAGCCTTTCCCTTCCATATTTATAAATCTCTTCTCCTATTATCCTCAGTATTGACTTTGAAATTTTAACAAGCTTGAAATCAAGGATCTTTCTTTGCCTTTGCATTTCACCAGAGCACTGTCAAAGTGTTCAAACTAAAGGGACTCAATAAATCAGGAGTGTCCTCAGTGCCTGGGTCAGGTACGACCTTGGCTTTAGCAATGAAATTACCAACTAGAGAACATTTCAGAAAATCAGAAAATACCTCCTTGTCTGCATCTTTACATGTCAGAAGATCCTCCTTAACCTGCCTCACTGGCTTCTTGAAGTGAGGAATGGAAAAACATTCTCAAAGTCTCTCTGAGGCCCTCCAGAGACAGGTGCTATATAAATACAAAGCGTAATCACTGTTGCTATGTGGAAGAATGCTTTTTCCACCAACCTTGTCCTACAATAAATGGAGAATGTTCTGCAGGCTCACTGTTCTTCATAGGCTTCTAAACAGGTAAAGCAACTAAAAATCACATCAGGTGCAACGGCACCAGTCAAAATAGGTTAGAAACAATCCTCAACTCCCATACTTCCTCTCTTTTCTTCCTTTTATTTTTTTGAAAGGAATATAGCACAACAAGGGAATGCAGAGAGGTCCCTTGACCTCTCTGGGCATCATTTTCCTCATCTGTAAAATGAAGTGGCTGGATTAAAATATCCATTCCTTCCACAAACAAGTATTGAACAAGATATAAATGTCCTCTTCCTGTTCCCCCCTCCCCCATTGGTTTTCTTGGTACATGATCTTGGTTGGGCAAGTTACAAAACCTATCTGTAAATCAATTTTCTTATAAGTGTAATGAAGTACCTACTACATTGTTTTGTTGTTAGAATTACAGAAGATGACCATGTAGACTTATTGCAAACCTTCAAAAATTGCTCACTGCAATTGTTATTATCATTATCATTATTACTCTTATTTTTTGCTTATGAGCATGAGTCTTGGCCAATGCTGTTTCCTCTGCCCAAGCTGAGTTTCTCCTTAATTCTGCAAGTCCA
>PVKH010001943.1:0-28674 GCA_004027955.1 Chaetophractus vellerosus
AATGAAAATGATAAGAAGTACCAGAGGAGCTCAGATAAGAGAAAGATGACTTGGGATGGGGTGGTCAGAGAAGGTTGGACTCGGTGAGTATTGAAGAGAGGAGCAGAGACAGGTAGGGAGAAAGCAAGTGGATAGTGATGTTTAGAGAAACTTTATGTGCAAAAGCTTGGGGAAGACCAGGGTTGTTGGAGCCAAGTATTTAGGAAGGGCATCATGAAGATATGATTTCCTATATTTTAATGTCTCGATTGGAAGGGATCCCAAGGCTACAGCAAAATTGGGAAGAGCTTTCTGGCTCCCAAACTTTGGGAGTAACATGCCATATTATGGGGAACTGGGGTGGCTCTAGCAATGGCACTAAAAGTAACCCAAGTTTAGAGGCTTTATGCTTTAAATTGGTTCATATTTTATAAAGGCAAAATTGGTCCATTTCCACTTCCACTCGAAAACCCAGCCTGCTCTGAGAGGCCTGTATTATCCCACGAGGCTACTCTTGTTTATCGGGTTTTGCATATATAGAAATGTCAGAAGAATGGGGAAAGGGATTCGTCCTAGCATTTTATCTTCCATTTCCCTAATGAGAGAAATTTTTGGTTCAGATTGCTTTACCTAGTACTATGAGAAATGCAATGGGAGAGAGAAATGGAGAGGGAGAGAGAGGGCGAGAATGAACCTTCCTTTCCAGGCTAGCTGGAAGCAAGCCCCTTAGAGTGTTGTAAACTAAATCCAGCACTTGAAGTTGGGTTTTGGAAATGCAAAGGAGCTTGGGAACAGTAGTGTCATGTGCAGCTTAGTGAACTAGATAAAATGAGAAGCAGTATAGGTTTTGGTACTCTCAATTGTTTTGCCTCTTTCCTACCTGCCTCCCCTGCTCACAACCACTCCCTCAGCTGCTCAAGACCTGCTATAGCGTCTCATTCACGTCTCCTCTTCCAAAAGAGCCTTCTAATTCAAAATTTCCCCTTTCCCCTTACCCCCATCCATAGCTCCTATAGTCTCAATAACAGTAATAACATATGTCACTTATTGAATGTTTAATATGTGCCTGGCACATGCATTATTTCATTATTTCACAGGGAAACATCAAACAATTCAAAGAGGAATGTAAAGTGACTGGTCCAACCTCTCTTGGGCCTTGATTTCCTCATTTATAGAATAGGGATTAGCATTTACCTTTTAAGTCCATTTCAAGATTACAGGTGGGGAAACTGAGGCTCATGGAGCCTCACATTGTAAGAACGTGTAGAGCCAGGGTTCAAACTCATGGGACCTGACAAAAGTTTGTGCTTATCTCATTCCATTATGCTGCAGCAGGAGAATTTCAGGCTCTGGTTGGGGTAGGGAGAGAGGGAATGGAAATTTTTTTAGTACCTGGGGTTGCCAGATAAAATACAGTATTCCCAGTTAAGTTAGAATGTCAAGTAAACAATGAATAATTTTTTAGTATATGCACATACCCAAAATTGCATGGGACATGCTCATATCTATTTGTTTATTTGAGATTCAAATTCATCTGGGTGTTCTTTTTTTTTTTTTTTCTTCCCCCTCTAAATCTGGCAACCCTACTAGTGCCCCATAAATCACACCATGTAGACAACTGCTGAGGTATAAGGAACGCACTCCTTGAGGCTAAAAGGAGGTAGATTTTTATTATCAAGCCATAGCCTGTCAGAACTGGAAAAGATCTTAGAGGTCACTCAGTCCTCATTTTACAAACAAATAAACTAAAGTTCAGGGTGGGGCAATGATTTAGACAAAGTCATAGTGCCTATAAAGGGCAAATATAAGACTTGAAGCCAAGGTTCCATTATCCTCATTTAATGCTGGATCTACCACTCTCAAAGCTGTTGAAAAGTTTAAAATCCACTGGAAGTTTGCTGTTGTAAGGAACATGAACTTCATTGTCTCACACATTGTAGAGGCTTTATAAATATATTGGTCAAAATGATGATTTTGATACCAATCTGGTACTTTGTACAGTGCATTTCAAGGAATAGACACTCAAATGCTTGTTGATAGTGACAAGTGTCACTCACATATACATTAGCATAATCATAAATACACATCTTCATCTTTAGACCTTGAGAGAATATGTTGATGTCTTCTGAATGTATTATTAGATGCCCTTGGTAAATGTGAAACTAACTCAAGTCAAACAATTTTGATAGGCCTGAAATCCACAGTAGCTAATAGAAAACTAGGGCAGCATAACATCTAAATTAAGCGAAAGAAGGACCCTCTGAGCTGTGCTATTCAGAATGGTTGCCACTAGCCACACAGGGCTACTGAGCACATAGAAGTGGCTAGCCTTAACTGCAATGTGCTTTAAGTATCTACTACATACTGGATTTTGATGACAGTACAAAAATCATTAAATATCACAATAAATTTTTAATATTAATTCACATTGAAACAATATTTTAATATTTTGGGTTAAAGAAGATAAACTATTAAAATAAATTTCACTTGTTTTTTTCATTTTTTTAATGTGGCTACTTGGAAATTTAAAATGATGCAAGTGTCTCAGATAATATTTCTATTGGACACTACCATTCTGGATTAACTATTTGCTTAAACAGGAGAAAAAGAGATTATGATCCATATACACAACCTACCATCTTTTTATGATAGTATTTAACTCATTTATTTGCTTCATTGCAAATTCATGGAAATGTTTTGGGAAGTGTAAAAGATTAAAGATGTATAAAATATCTTTATAATCATTCTTGTTCTTAAGAATGATAGTAATTTGCTATTGGATTTTCCTTTCAGAACCCAGCCGATGTTGACTGATCTCAAGGTGCCTATCTCCTTGGGGTAAGTTGTTTAAGCTGAGTTCTTAATTGAACTAAATTTATGCCTCAGTTTCCTCTTCCACAACTGGTAACCTCTGAAGGGGGAGGCTGCTCTCAACAACCACGGAGCACAGGACTGCCATAACAATGAATAATGTGGCCCCATTGTTGCTGACAGATGGGAGTCATTCTCTTCTTAGTGTACGTTTTTGAAATGCTTTTAAGTTCACACCCCCATTGCGGCTGTTGCCATGGTCATATGCTTTATGGCAGTCGCCCCTTGGCCCTCGCTTTGCCTTCCCAGAAAACAGAGACCCTTGCTGCATGTTTCACAATTGTAAAAACATTTTCCTAGTCAGTGCCTTTGCAATCTCTTCTTGTATTTCCCATTAAACTTGGGTGATTCATAGGCACAGATAATAAAAGCTATCAGATATAGAGGGAGGTACAATCTGATTTCACTTCATTAGAAAGTGCCCTAAGAGAGTCTTGGTATCGGGAGCTGCATTCTAAAATCCTTTCTTGTTCTGGCAATTGTACATTTTAGGCTCTTGCCTTTGGCATGGAGGCTATTTTGCATTTTTGGTCAGTGGCAAAAGCCAAAATGTCCCACATGATGTCAAATTATGCCTGGTAGAAGAAAGATGAATATTTTAGAAGCTTTTTTTGTTGTTGCTTCCATTTCTACCTCATCTTTGTTAGTGCATCTGCACTCCACCTGACCTTTCCTGGTTCTGTTTTTAATTCTCCTCATATACCAGCTTTTAGTGGAGACTGTGTGCTTTAAGTAACGAAGGTCAAATTTCTGAGCCCTTGTATGCTCACCCAATGATTTCTAGCCCTCTTTAATCCTTCCCTACACCAAGTGCTGCAGTAATGAGGGCCAAGGGCGGCTGAGGATTGAGGTCATGGGCTTTCAGTTTGTAGTTATATATTTCTCGATGCTTACATGGAACAGCTCCTCTTAGTTTTCTAGAGGTGGGTAAAAAAAAAAGTAGAAAAGGAAAGAAATTGCTGAATTCCATTAAAATGTATTGATATTGTTTTAGTGCGTCTTTGTTATTGGCTTCTTCTGACATTGTGCATCCGTATTAATCACGGGAAGGAGAAGCCCTCCTAACTCACGTAAAGAAATGCATCTGAGTGTACGCAGTGAATGCTGCCACTTGGTCATTCTGACAAAGCAGTGATCTCTTGCCCAGAAATGTCGAAGTACAGGGAATTTCCTACCTACTAAAGAATCACCTTAGCTTATTTTCTTCTTAAGGGCATTTCTTCTGCCAAACACCTCTAGATATTCAGGCCAATAAAGACACCGCATCCTTCAATCTCTGCAAATATGTATAATGACAGAATTCTAAAAACGTTGAATTTTTTAGAATTCTGTCCTGATCCAGGACTCATTAAACATATTTGTAACTAGTTTACAGTCTTGGTGTAAAATAGAACAAATTTAAACGGTGAATGTTTAAGATTCAGTCCCCCCAAAATCAATGGAAATTAGATGTTGAATTGCAGACCCTGTATAAAGTTGTTATTATAGTTTTAGACTATAGTACTGAAGACTTCTATTTTTGATGAAATATTATGAAGGTTTTTTTTGACATCATTTATGAAATACTACAATAAACATTTTCCTTCCTGGGACAAACAAATGTGAGAAAGAGATAGAAAAACAATCGCTTCATTTATTTGTTCCTTGACTTGTTCATTCACTTATTCATATGCACTCAACAAATATTTATTGAACACCTACTATATGCCAGGTACTGTGTTAGACATGGGGATGCTCTGTCTACTGACAACTACATACTGATATATAGAGTTGAGCAATTTTTCAAATAATTCAGGCACTATTATCCTCTGGTTAATTATTATTTCTTTTGTTTTCCTTTCGCTATAGGATGAGCACTCTACTTGGTCTTATGGGCACATTGGCATAGTCCCAACCCTTAAGGAGCTTACATTTTAATAGGGGGCTATGAAGCACATATCAATAACTAATTATAGAGCTCCAATGGCAATTGACAGAGAAGGACAAATAAACTGTAGTGGGGGTACTGTAATAGCAAGGATGACTTTCAACAGGAAAGGACTATCACAGGACACCAGAGAAAGTCCCTGGAGGAAATGACATTTAAGATGAACCTTGAAGGGTATTTACAGGTGGAGCATAAAGGAGAGCCACAAAGAGATTCTAGGAGGAGAAAACTCTCTAAGAAGATGTATCACCAAGCCTGAGTGGTACATATGGTATACGAACTGTAATAGTGAGACACAAAACTCCACACCTGAAGGCCTTGAATGCATAGCCCAAAGATTTAGGCTGCATTTTGTAGGCATAATCAGAGATAACGTGTGCTGAAATAGTGGGGCTCCACTTTTAGAATTCTTTAATTTAGCAAGCTCTGGGGATGATGTGGTGCTTCTGAAGTGGTTGAGAGAAAAGTAGGTCTACATCAGAGAATACACATTCCAAGAGCTTTGCTTTGCTTCTCATTTTACCTTCTTTAGTTGTCAAGTCCTTTTCCATACTATTATGAGGCTGAGTTTTACTGAATTGGGCTGAAATTTGGTTAAAGCATTAATGTTAATGTGTGAATGACAGCAGGCATAGTCTTTTAAAACTTTTCCCAAAGCTAACAAGTTACTTGGTAACATGA
This sequence comes from Chaetophractus vellerosus, assembly GCA_004027955.1. Taxonomy (NCBI): domain Eukaryota; kingdom Metazoa; phylum Chordata; class Mammalia; order Cingulata; family Chlamyphoridae; genus Chaetophractus; species Chaetophractus vellerosus. Next base: position 5,459 of record PVKH010001943.1, read on the forward strand.
ATTCCAAAGCAAGGTGCACAGAGAATATACCCTCTTTGAAACCATTCTTAAATTATGATGAAAATGTTGTGTTTAGGGTAAATAATTTCTTTGAAACATAATCTACCTTTAATTTTAATGTATCTAGTCCTAATTGAAAATTGTCTGAGAAGTTCTCTTATTGGCATTAATCATGATATATACACATGAAAATTGTGGTGAAGCATTAATGCAGCAGGCTTTGGAAATCACTGCAAAGTGTTTAATTCTTTTATAATGTAGGCTTATGAGTTTTTTTTAAAGGAAAATAAATTTGTAATTCACATAATTATTAGGATGTTAAAAGAGGCACGTTTGCATTTATGCAGTCGATATCTTCCCTCCATTTTTCTGTTTTACACTCTTTTGTTTGCTTAGTTTTCTTTCCAATTTTCCTTGCACCAAAGATGCCTTCACCATTGCATTTCAGAGAAGTAATCTACAGCCATGTGGGGCCTGACTCTGAATTTACAGGATTCTTTAGAGTGGTGGCACTGAACAGGTCAGTGTTCCCGTTAGAGGGATTCCATGAAGACACTGAGTGCCCCCTGCAACAGCCTTATGAGAAACAGAACTCCCCAAATTGATTACACTGACATGTAAAGGGAGGAAATGAGAAACGGTAAGATAGGAGCAGAGAGCAAGCATCCAAGAGAGAAGACTTCTAGTCTATAAGGCAATTTGATCTCACCATTCTTTTTTAATATAACTTTCTAAGACAACCTCTTGAAGATCATGTTCTGAAGAGCTATTAGATGAAGCTATTTGGGAAACTACAGTGTGTATATTTGGGGAGGGGATGGGGGTGTTTAACTACATATTATGGCTCTAAATATTTAACTTGCATATACGTTTATTTCCACAACTTACATATAATGCATGAAAACATTTTCATAAAAATTCACTTAGTACCACACTATATGGAGTAACATGTGGAAGTCCTTTCCCCTGCCCTGGAGACTCTCCTTCCTCTTCTTTGCCTGGTCTCATCCACAGAGGTCACGACTCACGACTGCTAGTAGAGTTTGGATTCTTTTTTTTTTTTTTTTTTTAAAGATTTATTTATTTTATTACATATCTCCCCTCCCCCCCGCTGCGGCGACGTGCCGAGACTGGTCACCGTGCAGACGCGGCTTTCCCCGCTTGTGGGCGGCTTCTGCTTCCATTCACGGCCGGCTCTCAGTTCGCGGGTGGCTGGCTGCGCTCCATTCGCGGGTGACCTGCCCTGCCCGTGGCGGCTTTTGCCCTGTCCGTGGCAGCTTTTTGCCCTGCCCACGGCGGCTCTGGCCCACCCATGGCGGCTTGCCATTCTCAAGGCGGTCTGCCCGCTAGGAGAGGTCCCCGGGAATCGAACCCAGGGCCTCCCATGTGGTATGCCGGCGCCCTATCCACTGGGCTATCCAGCCGGCCCCTTGGATTCTTCTAAGATCTTTTCCCGTACATTATACATTGGTACACACACATGCACACACATACACACATACCCCTCTACATATACCGTTACTTTGTGGATTCGGATAGTATATATTGGCCTACAACTGGCTTTTTGGGAACATTTCATATTATGCACATGGATTGATCTTGTTCTTTTTAACTGCTGCATTATACCACATAGTATGGGTTCCTGTAATTTATTCACGGTTCCTTTACTGATGAGCATTTAAGATGTTTCCATTTTCCCTCCTCTTAAAAACAATGCTGTAATATCCTCCTAACTCTCTTTTTGTGTGTATGTGAGAGTATTTTCCCCGAAACACATACTTAGAAATGGGCTTGCTGGGACAAAGAATACCCATATATAAAAATATATAATAATAGGATATTATTTGAGATTAAAATCTTTATTCTTTGGCAAAGATCTGAATTCAGCTGAAATCCTAAATCCAGGTGCCTATCTTTTTGAAGTTCTTGATTTCTTAAAGACTATGGTCAAAATCCACTTCAGAAGCAAAATGCTGTTCGTGATAATATATGCCAATCACATGCATTGAGATTTAGATGCTGTTCCTTCGCTTGCCAGTGTTGTGCACTAAAGATGCCTTTAACAGGCATATTAGAGCTTTGCCTGATAGAATTGCTCGAGTTTTGTTCATATAGGGCATGTACTTCAACGGTGTAGAAGAGACTTCATTAGGTAGCCATTTGTATTTGTATGGCATAGATTAGCCAGAGCTCCATTCGAGTGACAGACAAGCTTGATGAAATGATAGTCCTTATTTTTAAGTGCCCAATACTGATTTGTCTTTGGCATACTTGTCAACAATGCTACTTTACATTTTGTCCTTCTCACTCTTTCAAACACTCTGTCCTTTAAATAGGCATGCAAATATTAGGGAAATCAGATATTAACAAGTTCACTTTTTAGCCCTCATGGGAAATTATTCAGATTGCCCAGTGTGCCTTAAAGCACGAGTTTTCATGCGATAGGGTATAAGTTCTTTAAAGAAGATGCCTCCGGTGTTAGAGGGAAGTAAGCCAAAAGTCCTGACTAGGTTTCAGGATGGAACGTGATGGAAATATTCTCCAGAATCCAGTTTGAATGGAATGCATCCTCATTCTGTTAGTCAGTGGCCTTTATAATGGGGACATGGGAAAGAAGGAATTGGGCATCTGGGCCATGCAGGTGGAAGCAATTAAGATTCAAAATGGATTTTGAAAACTGATTTTCCTTTTTTTTTATTCTCCACATAAAAAGTGGTTCTAGGTTCCTAAAATCTCTCATCTATTCATTAAGTAAATTCATTAGTAGAACAATTAATATTTTGTTGCTTATGACAAAATCTACCTTACATAATATATAGAATACACACACATATATATGATCAAATCTGGATTTCACATCAAACATCTACTGTATGTTTCACTAGGGAGACAAGACCCATGTGTTTTGCAGAAGCTTTTAAAGCTGTTTCATTTATTTTATTAGCCTTTAATGAATGTAATTAGAACCCAAGTAATTAAATGCAATTGTGCTCAGTATGTTCCTGTTGTAAATTGCCCTAAACAATGTGCATCGTGTGAACAAATTTGTGGGATTAATCGAGGATAGATAATGTTTTTGGATAGTATTTCACACTAAACGGCCGCAGAGAGAAACAAAGAAGCTGGCGCAGCGTCATTAATCTTAGTCAACTGGCAGCTCTGGTGTAATTTGCATGACTTAGGCAGTGACACAGGATGAGGCTTGCTTGGGATGGGTGTTAGATCACTGTGATACGTATGTATTTATTCCCCTTTAGTCTCCTGATTTATAAGCAGAAGGAAGTTTGCATGTGGAAACGGATAAAAACAACAGTGTTAATGGAAGGAGTTGTAGATTACCCGAATTATTACAGGCAATATACATGTTTCTTTGTTTTCATATTTGGTATTTCTGTTTTATGGATGTTAAAAAGACATCTGTGAATCCCTGTCAAGATAGAAAAAACAAAAGCAGATATATTGTGGCTGGATAGTGCAATACCAGTGGAAGAAGTTTGGCTTCATCCCCCCCTCCTTTCATGTCTAATACATATTGATTCATTGCTATAACAACCTATCCTTTTTCGGAGAGGCACTTTTGAATTGCATTATAGAAAACCGTCAAACTCCACCTAAGAAAATATCATTTGGAAATAAGCATTTGGGTGCATGGATAGCAAATTCAAATGCCTTTTTTTTTTTTTAAAGCTTAAGATGTAGTATTCAACTCTGATTTACAGAAACAATTAGATAAGACATTCTAAGAAAAGCATACAAATTGTGCTTCAAATGTCATAACAGATGACAAATAAAAGGTAAATGAATTTGGGGAGTTTTGGACTGAAATGACCATGCCCTCGTGACCTAACAGACATGCTAATCTCAGCTGGTACAACTGTATCTGACATTTATGAGCAGTTGGCCTGGGCCATTGTGTTCTTTTTTTAAATGATCAAGATGAAGTTGCTTCAAAGGTAACTATAATGCAGCCAAATAATTTTGAGGGATTGGTTTTGCAAACGCAGCAATTACATACAAGCTATATTTAAATATTTGAGAGGGCTTTCTGTACAAATAAAGTGATGCATCAACTCTCAAGTAAGAAGAGAATATTCTTTAATCAAATAACTACATTTCACAGTAATTTTAGGGTGAGCTTTATAGTCATTTATTCTGCACACATCTGTTTTTATTTATTTACCAATTTCTTCCAATTTTTCAAAATTAATATAGCTTATCTTTCTGAAGTTCAATTAAAACCATAAACATTACTGAGTTTTACCCTCAGCAACAAAGACTTCTCTTGACTTAGTGAATATATAGATTTGAATAAAACTTGAAGGAGCACAGAAACTTAGTGTGTGTCTTTCTCTCATCTATGTAGGCACTGTGGTGTATATGTGTGTGAAAGTATCTCCTTTTATGTTCTTATTTTAGGAAGGTCCAAAATAACAAAAATAATTAAGAATTCATGAGCATAGCTGACTTCTATTAATATGCCATTGACCTGCACACCTCTGTTCAACATTTAAAGACCTGGGGCAGCAGTATTTATTATGAGGTCAGGGATATCAATATAACATTAAAATAAGTCATATTTAATACAGTGCCTAGAAATGATCATGTTAATGTTAAAACCTGTATGGCAGCACAGCTATAGTTAAAATGATGCAGGACCTTGTAAACCCCAAATATTACACAAATCACTCAGAATGAGAAGAAAGAATAAAAAAATTAATGTTGGGGGTGTGTTTATTGTTCTATTGGACATTGGGTGAGAGGGAAGATAATGTTGCCTATGTAGACAACTCTTTTTATATATAAGAATGTGATAGTTACTGGAGGACCATTTGATTTAATAGATCAGAAGGTGGGCTTTCCATTCCTTGCAGAAATACTACTCTAAAATTGAAGTAAACTGGTGGATCCTCAGCTGAGCATCGTAACTGATCATCACATGATTCAACCATTGTGTTTCCTGAGTGAGCACCCTTTCTATGCACTCTCCTTCCCAAGTCAAAAATACATGTGTGTGGGGAGCAGATGTAGCTCAAGTGGTTGAGCACCTGCTTCCCATGTACAAGGTCCTGGGTTCATTCCCCGGTATATCCTTAAAAAAAAGACAAAAACATGTGTGGCAAAAGTAATTTGTCCCCAGTACCTAGAGAGAAGAATTTCTACTCAGCAGTGCAGAGTAAATGAAAGTAATTTACTGAAAGTCTTTGCACAATACTATTTTCGTATGCAGCCCAAGACACAATTAGAGGCATCTATACATGCCAGATATGCCGTTAATTGCTATGTCAAGTCTTCAACAGAATCATGATTGATGCTGCAAGGTTGCAGAACCTGACTTCCCTCAGAGCATTCAGTATCTTTTTGTACATATTTCAACAGTCAGCTTTAAAATTTATATAGCAATGTATCTGTTATTGACTTAAGTCTTAATCACCAATTTTTTTGCCTTTACAACCTAAGAGAAGCTTCTGAAATTAAACTCCCAAAGACTTACACATAGAATATACACACTTGTAAGGTAAAAGTTGCTTTCTAGAAATAGAGTGCGTCTACATTAAGACTTTTATATAGAGAGAATTAAAAATATAGACATAATTAAAGCTACTGAAATATCTGTATGTACTACAAGGCTCCTGATAAAATTTATTGAGAAAGAGATATAAGCCCATATGAGTTCACATTATAAACAAGTGGTTGTTTGGTTTGTGAGAGAGGTCACATTTTTAGAAGAAAAAAATAATTGCTCTGAGATCTATCTTTTATTACCGGTGCTCTATGTAGCTTGACGATCTGCCCCTTTACTTTCCTGTCTACAAAATGGGTAAAAAATAATTACTTCAAAAATTTACAAACATGCATATGAGAAAGGAAATAAATTTTTTGAGAACAGTGTTCAATGGAAAAGTAGCCATTCTTGGTTAATGCCCTTTGAGTAGAAATTCTTAATGCATGTATTGTTTGCTGATGTACGTCAGAATGTGCCTTGGATTGTGTCTAAAACGGGTTCAAAATGGCTTTGCTGCATACAAGATGTATGTTAGGCAATTCATTTATATTCTCTTCTGCCTCATGGAAGGACTAACAGGACTCTCTCTAAACCAGATTTTTATACAGAGCATTTTAGCTGGACTCAGAGCCCAAGATTTACATGTTCTACATGCAGCAGGTGCATCATACTTTCCCCAATATGCCTTTTGCATTAGAAACTGATGCTTTCAGGAGGAACTGAGCAGTAAATAATAGTGAGGGTAGGCTATCTGTGCTGAAGAAGAGTCAAACATGTTCGGGCAGAACACTATAGAAGTTTGTCAGCTGTGGGCAGGCATTCAGGTCAGCAGGACTGCTCTTCTCCACATGGTCATTCAGGGCCTCAAGCTCAGTTTTCCTTGTGACTCTGTCATCTACCAAGCCTCATTATCACTGGAAACTGCCTTGCAGAAAGGGAAATAGGGGATGTATTTATTTTTTAAATTTTTTAAATTTTTAAAGAAGTTTTAGATTAGATAAATGTTACATCAAAAATATAGGGGATTCCCATAACCGCCCCCCCCCACCCCCACACTTTCTCCCATTAACAACATCTTTCATTAGTTTGGTACATTTGCTACAGTTGAATACATATTGAAACATTGCTACTAACCATGATCTATAGTTTACATTATAGTTTACACTTTGCACGGTACAATTTTATAGGTTTTGACAAAATGTGTAATGGCCTATATCCATCATTGCAATGTTATGCAGGACAATTCCAATGTCCCCAAAATGCCTCATGTTATGGGTATTCTTCCCTTTCCCTCCCCTGAGAACCTCTGGTGACCACTGCCTTTATATCAATGTTACAAGTTCTTCCATTAGTAGAATAAGTCTACTTTAGACCATAATTGCATTCCCCCCTTATGTGTGTTCATTCCTTAATCTTGAAGATTTGGGATGGTGATGCCCACTCTGCTTCCAGTTGAGAGGGGGTTTAGATCCCATGGGGCAGATGGATGGAACTGTCTTGCTTACAGTTGTAGATACTCTCTGTTTTTTTGTGGGCATTGTCCATCATCATCCTTTTGTTAGTTGTCCTGGGAGAGTCCAGTGAACTGGAGAGTAGGTGCTGCAACTCTGTTGAGATTCAGGGCTCAACCAGCACATGAACAGACTGAAGATTTAAGTCTCTGGGACATATATTTAATGAGCATAGGGGTAATTATAGGTTCAAAGAAAGGGGGCACAAGAGCCATGGATAGAGAAATTATAAATGAGTCTAACTCTGTTACATTGAGGAACATATTTTCCAAAGTAATATATGCTGACAGGGTGCTGAATTCCTGAAGTTGTCTGTCCTGCCTATAGTGTCTAGATATTTCTAGAACCCTGAGGAGACCCACTGTTTGAATCATAGTTTACTGTGGCAGTCAATGAGATCCTGCTGAGACATTCCTGCTGGAATCCTGACTCACTTTAAAATCTCTTAGCCATAAAAACACATTTGTATTTAATATTTCCCCTTTTTGGTTAAGGTTTTTTTCCAAATGCATCACTAGTTGGTGCTTGGTAATAATCCCTCGGCACCAGGGAATCTCATCTCTGGGAGTCATGTCCCATGCTGGGGTTTGGGGGAGAAGGTAGTGCACTTATATGCTGAGTTGGACTTAGAGAGAGGCCATATTTTAGCAACAAAAAAGCTTTCAGGGGGTAACTCTTAGGCAATATGTAATACTAGGCTGAATTTCAATTTCACAAGAACAAGTTTCAATTCATAAGTACAACCATAAATATCAAGGACCTGGTGTAATGGTCTGTCCTCCTTCGCTAGGCACTGCCTGTGTACTCGGGAGATTCTTGCTGCTCTGTTAGAGAATGTAGCAGGATTTCCCAGGATGGGAATTCAATATTCTTTTGGTTATTGTGGGTCTCCACCCACCTAGATAACATCCCAGGACAACTTGAATATGTTCATATGCCACAGAGGCATGCCCTAGGTGTTCCTCTCCCCCCATTACCGACACCCTGCACCAGTGATCCTCCCCTGCCACAGTTGTGACCATTCTGGGATCCAAAACCTCCCCCAAAACAAAGTAAAAAATATAAACAAATAAAAATAGTAAAATAAAATAAAATAATAATAAATAAATAAAATACAAAAATACAAAATAAAATAATTTTTTCATTGTGTCTTTCATAACCGTAAGATCTGTTATCTTTTATGTACAGTGACAATTTCTTCCATATGTTCCTCCAGTGTCTTATTTTTTTTGCTTTATCTTCAAAGAAGCTTTAGGTTTCAGAAAAGTCACATCGAAAATATAGGATTCCCCTATACTCAATGCCCTCCTCCTTTCCCACTCTCCCCTATTAATAATTTTTACATGTGTATTGTACTTTTGTTACAATTGATGTACAAATATTGAAGCTTTGCTATTAACCATGGTCAATGACTTACATTATGGTTTACATTTTGCACCATACACTTTTATAGGTTTTGACAAAATTTATGATGACCTGTATCTGTCATTGCAAGATCATGCAGAACAATTCCAATGGCCTAAAAATGCCCTGTGTTCCTTCTATTCTGTTCTTCCTTCCCCCTCCCCTCAGAACCTATGGTAAACATTAAGTTTCAATTTTTGAAGAATAAGATTCATACTTACATGCAGTAATATTGAGGGCTTGATATATTGGTCTGTTGTCGTCTATTAGGCACTGCCTGTGTTCTTGAGAGATTCTTGCCCCTCTAATTGAGAACATAGCAGGACTCCCCAGAATGGGAGTTTAATATTTTCTCGTTTATTGTGTGGGTCTCCACCCACTGAGATAACACACTATGACAAGATGAACACTTTCCTATTCCATAGAAGTCTGCCCCAGGTGCTCCCTATCCCGCATACCCCTTCACCCTCGACGCCCTGTACCAGTAACCCTCCCCTGCCATATATGCCAAAAGAACATTCCTACCATTCTAGTTTTAACCACAGACCTACAAATCATAGTGGAGGTTTTTATGGACTAAGAGTTAAAGTGATACATATCACTTCTGCTCAAATTCCACTGGCAAGAACTTGGTCGTAGGGCCCACCCTTAACTCCAAGGGAGGCTATGAAATGCTGTCTAGTTTTATGTTCAAAAAGGAAAGAAAAGAAAATGGGTTTTAAAGGATATCAGGGATCTTTGCACCAAGCAATATAATTTATCCTACACATCTACATAGCTATATTTAAAATTTTACATAGGGGCCTATGGACCCGAGTCTTCTCTTCCCAATCTCCAACTAAACTTAAAGATTATTAAATCTCATCTTATGTACCATTTTCTGGTCAAAATAAAGTATGTGAATTCAGTTCTGATTTTAATAACATACTTTTTTTTCCAAGCCTGTTGAAATTGCATTCAGCCTGTGAATGGCTACAGATTGTATGCGAGATGAAAAATCAGAAATAATTTCTAGTTTGCAAAGATGGTGCCACTAAATAAACAGGCAATTACAAAAGAAAAAAGAAAAAAAAGAAAGAAAAAACATACCACAACACAAAACAAACCACCAAACCAAAAAAAAAAAAAAAAAAAACAAAAAACCTCATCTAATGAACTGTGGAGGTTCAGACTGACACCATATTTCAGAAAAGAGAAACTCTTTGTGATGAGCTTAGATCCATAAGCCATAAGTTTTTGGGAACAGCGCTTTGCATTTCCACATACACAGCCTTAGTTCTCTGCATAGCTGTGGTACCAGTTTGGCTGGGTCTGGGAGAGTTTTGGTGCCAGGCATAAACTCTCTAGATTTAGTCATCCCTTGGTCCTCTTGGTGTAAAGTGGATGGACAATAGAGCTCAGTTGTCTTGTAATTGGAAGTATTAATGCAAATTAACATCATTTGAAATTACAGACAATTAGGTTTGGGTATACATTACCCTCAAACATCACTAAGTTTTTATTAAACATTTTTATTAACACTTTATGTAAAAATAGAAAATTTAAAGAGATTATTTATAATAATGGTCTTCAGCACATTTATAAAATGTGATTTGACAATATTCTATGATTTGCAGTGTATGTGGGGGTGTGCAGAAAACTTTTAAAAAGTGGTCCCCAATTTATAAATGAGTCCTGTTTCAAAAGTTAGTTCTTGGTGTACCAATTCATGGGGGGCAATAACATCCTGTACTTTGCCTGATACACAGTAGGTGCTCAAAATGATAACTCTTTTCTTAAGCAGCTACTGTGCACAAGTAAATTTATACACAGCCTGTCATGTTATCCTCTACATCATCTAATAAAGTAGATATGATTGTTCCTGTTTCGTGGTTGAAGGAATAGGCTAGGATGTTAAGTAAACTGCACAAAGTACAAGAGCTATGAAGCAGGAGAACCAGGATCCAAGTTCTGTTCATTTTAATCCAAAGTTTGCATTTATAACTATTATACCACATAGGTTCAATGAATATTGACTCACATGAGACCAGGACTGGCTGTCCAGAAAAGCAGAATGAGTCTAGCAGATGAGGTAGAGCTAACTGATCAAGTGATCAAGTCCAGTGGGATGTCTCAAGCCAGAAAGGATAGGTAGTGGCCACCGGATCATGCAAGAAATAAAGAGTAGCAGAAAGGCATTTGGAGTGAGATCCAGGCAGAAACAAGGCAAAACACTTAACATATCTGGGTCTTTGGAGAGCCTTGGAATACCTAACTCTTAAGGATGTTGTGAAGGTTATGTGAATTCTAGGACTGTGCCTTGCACTCTGTACAATAATGATCAGTATTTATTAAATAAACTTTAAGCCCCCTTCAAGCTCTATAATGAGACCTAAGACTCAAGAATTTGCAGTGAGCTTTGAGAGTTAGAAGGGGGAATGCTAGGCAGAAGCATCATCAAAGTTGAGTCCTAAGACAGTACTTGCTTTAAGTTGGAAGAAAGACGACTCCGGTGGGTGGGTGGTGGTAGCCCAGAGCTGATGGACAGAGCCAGGAGCATCAAATCAGAATCCCTTCAGGTCATGATTTCTGGCAGGAGCTTGCACAGAGAAGTAAGAACACAGATGGGACCAAGCAAACAAAGCAGGGTCAGGGTATTAGCAGCACCAGGGAGAGCTCCCAGGGTTCTTGTAGTCCCAGGAAGTCAGGAAACAAGTATTTTCCCTTTATCCCTTGGGCACTCGGTTTTTCTCTGGTTAGGTCTACCCTTAAAGCACAAACTTTTAAATTTGTCTAAATGACCAGGTCTGTTAGGGAAATTCCTGTTCAAGAGAAAGAAGATCACATTTTCATTAACTCAGGAGCGCTTAAGATCTGAATGAAATCAAGTCCGCATCTTGTCCATGGATTTGGGCTTTGATGGCATTCCAGTCCCCTGTGAACTCTGTCAGCAGTGATTCCTGGGACTGTTTTCTTTGCTCCAGGTGTCTTCCTGGAGCATGGTCAGGGCCCCTAGCAACATAAACATTGACAAACAAAAATTGCTTTCTCTCTTCCTTGTCTTATGCTCTTTGGAGAATGTGGGCTGCCCTAGGCTCATGTGTACTGACTAGAGAGAGGAGCAGAGGCATGCAGAAGAATTTTGCCCTAAGCTTAGAAGGCAAGTTTAGAATATATTTTCTCAGGGAGAAAAGGATTAAAAGGTAGCTTCGGCCCCAGCTGATCCACATAAAACTTATTTGACTTATACTCCAGTTTAGTGATCATTTCCTATTATGTTTTTGTCCTAAATTCCTCTTCCTAAATGTGGGCAGAAGTGACAAGTCTATTTCCCCACTAGCCTCTAGAAAATAAAGGGCTCCCTCAGTTTTTCTGGCTGTGAGAGGGGCATTTCCCCCCACCTTGATTTTTTCTGTTATTTAAGAGAGTTCCTCTCACCCTTCCTCCCAGCCCCATGGCAGTGGCAGTAAAAGAGAGAGCCCTGGGAAACTTTGCAGTGGCCAATTCTGTGGAAGTCATTGTTTTGCAAAGGACAATCTACATATGGAATACCAGGCCTATCAAAACTCTGGCATGAGGTAGGCCTGCCTTTGGTATTAGTCTAACGCATTATTGTTATTAAAATTTTTCATTTAAAAAGTGGTTTGAAGCAATAATTTTTTGTTGTTTGCGTGGGGGGAGATAGTTCTTTTGAGTTAATCCTTCAGCTTCTGAATTTGCAGAAGCTTGTCATTAAAGGAAGGTTATTTCACTTCTAGCCACCTTCTCTTTGTTTAGCTTTCTCTTTCTTAACATCTATGACCAACAATTCTGGTTTTCCTTTTATCACTCAGGACACTCTACCCTGGTTTTGTTTCCAATTGCATGCTCTTCTTATTGGGCCGTGAGAAACTTTTAGAGTTTCTCAAGCTTCTGAAATTACTCTTCTCATTTTCCTAGTGATCTTATCTACCCCTAGGGTACAAAATTCCAGTTAAAACCAAAAGTCTCCCATGTTTATCTCCCCAGTTCAGACCTCTCTTCTGGGTTTCATATCCATATATGTACATATACGTCTCCTCTTCTTTCTCAGGTCGATGTATCAAAGCACTCCAAACTCAAAACATCTAAGACAATTCAGAATCTAGTTCTTCTCATAAACCTGTTCCTTCTGCAGGGTTCCCTCCCTCAGTGGACTTGAAACACCTCAATTTCTCTCTCCCTCCTTATCGACTTCATTCCTAAATTCTGTAAATTAGAGCCCCTGAATATTTCTCAGATCCCCTCAGTTCTTTCTCCATTGTCAACTCCCAACTAGTTCTCCTAGTATGGACTCTGCCAGCCTGTGCTTCCACTCCCAAATATACAGACACACACATATACATATAGTATATCCTTTATATTCTGTAAATATATATAATATAAATAATAAATGTAATAATTATTATTTCTCCACATTACAGCCAGAATGACCTTTTCAAAGCACACAACTTCTCAAGATTCCATTCTCCTCAAAAAGAGCAGTAGCTTTTCACTGCTTTTGAGGTGAAGACCAGCATACTTAACAGGGTTTTCAAGGTCCTGTGTGATGCGGTGCCAAACCCTACTTGTAGCCTCATTTTTGCCATATACAATCTGTGTGTCTTTTGCATACTTATACAAAGTTCCATTCTTCCACCTGCCTCAGGATGTTCTTGAGCATAGGATCCTTCTGCCTTCAGTTCACTCTTTGCCTAATTATTTCCTATACATTCTTAACATCTCAGTTTGAATAACACTTTCTCATGGAAATTTTCCTGATATCCCAGGCTAGATAATGTCTCTCAAGATTGTAAATTCTTTGATGATAGATACCGTTATCTATTTGGCTCATGCATTGTAGTTCCAGGAAGGATGGAGAAGAATGACTGGCACATAGTACTTTTTCAATAAGTACCCGTTGGGTGAATGAAAGAGTCTCTCCAAAGATCGTCTTTGTTGTATTACTTTAATCCTATAGATCAAAAGAGTGATTCTTTTCTTCAAAAGGCTTATAGCTTGTCCTTATTCCTGGAATCATCTTTCTTATAGTTCCATTTTAATTGTTTCTGAATCTTTAAGATTTTTTTCTGGTTGAGAATTAAGAGATTAGAAAAGAAAAGTTCAAGACTTTCTTTCAGTTGGTACACGAATATGCTTGTACTTTAATGTCTTCATTCAGCATTGTATCTTAAATGTTAGCAATCTCACTAAGGGCTTTCTATTAGTTATTATTTCAGTCTTCTGAAACATCTTCCAACAGAAGTCCTTTCTAAGTCAGTTATCATAAAACATGCTTATACTCATCTTTCACCCCATGATACACTTTTTAAATTCGTTCAACTACTTCTAATACATTTACTCGTACCTCAAGCTGTGCAGAATTATCAGCAAGTAAACTCAAGCAAGTAAATTTCTGACTAGACGTTTTGTGCCCAACACCTTGAATGACTGGGTGCTGCCTTTGTTGAAAGGCTGAAGGCATGTGGTGTTTGGTGACAGAATTTTCTGTTTCATATTAGACCATGCCAAGCAGCAGGTGGCTTAGGTCGTCACAAAATTTATCTTTGATTTTCTTTCATTGTTTGCTAATATCACCATAATATTTGTGACATTGTTCACCATTGTGCTCATTGATCTGTTTATTATAAAACCTATAAAGCCCTATGGTGCTGACACAGAGCAACAATTCTTTCCTCATATTTTCATTGGTACAATCCCTTCTCCACTCTTTTTTTTTACTGCCTTCAAGTGTTTGGAGAGAAAAGCTACAAAGAAAATACCTTGTAATAGCTGAATCTATCTATCTGTTCCATATCTATCTATCTCCCTCTCTCTCTATCTATCATCTATCTCATCATCTACATCATCTCTCTCTCTAAGTATCTATTATCTCCTCTGCCTTCTTTTCCCCTGATTTTCATTAAGGTAAACCCTGACCCAACCCATTTCTCACTCGTTTGGTTTTCCTGGAGCTGACCCTGTGCTGAGCTCTAAAAGTGGATGCATGGTCTAAAGGAATTCAGTTAAAAGAAGTTGGCAAAAAGATGCACATGTGCATGTGTATGTGTTTATTTTTTAATTTAGGATTGTTGAGAGATTAGAATTTGGGTCTGGATTCTGCTGAAAGTCATCTTAAGTGTGCCTTTGACTGGAGCCAAACCAGTAGGAGGCAGAATCAAGAGATAGTGTGAGCTGGAATCCCTATTTTAAGGTCCCAGCTCCTGTTGAATCTCAAATAGCTTTACTTTTGGACTTTTCAACAAATGTCTCTTTGTTTGTTTGTTAATCCAATTTAAGGTGTGGTCTCCCCTCACTCCCCACTGTAACCAAAAGATTCCTGGTGATGTATTCCTTCTGTTTTTTTAAATCATGCTAAGTTGATTGCCACCCTAAAGATACTGAGGAAGAAAATGCAATGTAGCTATCAAATTTGTCATAGGAAGAAGCAAGTTTCCTAAAAGACTGTATAGTCCTAAGCATTTGTTTGGTAGTGATGCTGAGCCTAGCATGGTAAGTATCATACCAACCACCATACTTAATGGCTCTTTTAAGTCCCTTTCAGTTTCTGAGAATATATGGTATCAATGATTAGATGGTTTCGTTCTTATATATTTGAGTGGTCTTGGGGACTGGTTTTCAACTAGAGTAGAAACCAAAAGTTTATGGTATCTAAAATGTCCCTGCAGCTTTCAATTTCCCCCAGTTTTATTTCAACAATAATTAAATTCCCCTTTTGGTCTACTTTCCTCACTGTACTTGGGCAATTCGAGCCATCAAGATCTCTCTAGTTGCTTACCAGTAACACTTTTGAGCCCCCAGAGGGCTTAAGGGTGGTATAGCTTAATCCTTGAACAATTCCCTAGTGCATGGGTTTGTGTAGAAAACTGCTTAAACAGCCACATTTTCTTAAAAGGAATTTTGTATCTTAAAGGGTATTATAACATTGTAGAACCCTTGTTTACCATTTGAAAAGCATCTTTTTATTCTGAATTTAAAAGTCATGCATGTTTATTGAATGAAATTTGAGTTGAATATTAAAACTGAACATTTATAATCCCTTCACTTGGAGAGAACCACTTTGAATTGTTTTGCATACTTTCATCCAGCCTTGTTTTTCTCTGGATATAAAAACATTCATCTTTTGCCACACATGCAGTTTTTCCTGCTTTTCAACACTTAACATTTTATTATAAATATTTTCCCTCATTCTTACAAGTTATTCAAAATTTCAGTGACTGTATAATTTCCCCCACATCATGTGTTCCATGTTTTTGGCCATTTTCCTATTTTGCACACCACCTAATGCACTGGGGTAGCTATTAGCTAATTTTGTTAAAGAGCCTTTTGCCCACCTTAGGCTCACAATTGCTTGTTTTAAGTAATTAAATTTGTGCCCAGATTTTTAAATGATATGTATATTTTTTAAGGATAGCATTCCTAAACATTCATTTGTTATTTATTTATTCATTTGTATTTTCAGAATGCCTACTATGGCACAGCATCTTGTTCCTAGACATATTTTACAGGCCAAGAGAATTATGCTTTAGAACATTTTTATAATGATAGCTAAATTTCACACTTGCAAAATTACAAAAAGCTGTGTCAAGAATCAAGGGTCTTTGAAGCCATCTTTGGTTCCACTTACTTGTCATTATTTAATCAGAAAATGGCCTTATTGGGACACATATGGCGTAAATAGTTCAAAAGGCATTTAGATGTCTTCATGACAGAGGGCTTTATCACATCTCAGCCCTTAAAATGTCTCATTCTAGTTTTCCACAGCTATGCACTTTTTATGAAGGTGGCATATTGTGTCATATTTTAAAAGCAGAAATTAACCAACTTTTTCTCTTTCCAGGGGAAAATTTTTTTGTATGGAATTCTTCTCATTTGCAGTGATGTATGTGTTTGAAAAGCAATATGCATGTTTTTAAATATGCCATCATACAAGAGAGAACTTGTCTCTTCTACTGATTTGCATGGAATTAACTTTAAAAGAACAGGTCCATCCACAACCTGGAAATCTCAAAACACTGAATGAAGGGAAACTCCTACCTGTCCAATCAATGTTTGCTGAAGAGACTCAACTGGGGAATAAAAGATAACAACAAAGAATATTTGAACCCAGCCAAAGAACTATTTAACTGCCCTGCATTTATTGAAGGTAGGTAAAACATAGTTGATTTCATATCATAGGGGGCTTTCTTACCTCTTTATTTAAAACTATAAGTTATTTCTCTGAATTTTAATTTCAGGTTTGAGGTTTAATACATTCTCTTACTAAAATCAATATTTTCTCTCTGCTAAAAAGTGTCTTGTGCATACTACTTTGAGGAATGCATTAGTGATGTAAAACTGAAAAATAAAAAGTGAGACAAGTTTCTTAATACTATTTAATCCCGAGAGAATTTCTGACTACCTCGAGAATTTATTTATGAAGAACTTGTTTCTTTTTCACCTGGTATTGTTGAAATGAAAATGTATACAAAAACCTGACTGGACTGCTGCTAAATTAGCATTTGCTAATAGACTTGAAAATTATATTTTCTAATTCCTTTCATTTCTTTCATCCTTTAAAACTTATTGTGCTACTAAATGGTGAAGTCAGGATTCAGATATCAATGTTTGGACTCCAGAGTCCAAATTCTTTATCTACAGTGTATATTACTACTGCTCCAAGTGTATCTATCCATGTATTAGGGTTCTCTAGGTAAACAGTCACTATCCATTTACAATTTTAAAAGTAATTTTTTACTTCATTGTTTCCAAGAAGGATTTGATGCAGCTTACTGTAAAATAACTAAAAATAAGGATAAAAAAAGGGGTCACAAACAGAGAAAAGAGGAGGTAATATTATAATTAAAAATTAAAACCTACACTGAAATGATTACTGAATAGAGTAGTAAATTTAGGAGACTTTCCACAGACCAGGCAAAAAAATGTGTTGGGCTATATAGATCTTTTTTAATAGAAGGAAATATATACACATTCCTCAGTAGAGACACACTTCAAATTTTGTTCTGATACTAAATTCCAATAATTTATGACATGAATCCTTCCTTCTCTCTTTTATTCATTCATCCAACAACTGTTTATTGAATTCCTTTTACGGCCCTAGAACCGTGCCAGTCACTGGTGCTCAATGGTGAGCAAAATAGCTCTTGGCCATTATGGAGAGTACAGCAGGGGAGAAAATAGCCATCAATCCTATATATTAGTTTGTTATTAAAAATTGAGATCATTGCTACACAGGAAGGAGCACAGTTCTATAAGAACATATACCAATAGAATAGGACCTACACTTGATGCTTAGAAGAGGCTTCCCTGAAGAAGTGATGAATTCCTAAGGATAAGTGTAAGTTCCCTAGGCCCTTGCTTTCCAAATGCTGTCCACAGTCTCACAGCACTGGCACCACTTGGAAGCATCTTAGAAATGCAGAATTTCAGGCTCCAGCCAGGACCTACTGAATCAGAATCTGCTTTTTAACATGATCCTCAAGCAATTCCTTTAGATATTAAAATTTGAGAGGCACTTATTTAGGGGAAGGGTTGGGATGGGGTAAAAGGAAACAAAGGCTCTATGGCAGGAAGGCATATTGATGAACTAGAAGATAGGCAATGTGGCTAGGTTGTAGTAAAAGGGAGGGGGAGAATTGCATGAAAGGAGCTAGAGACATACATATGCTGGGGCCACTTAAGCAGAGCTTTGTAGACTTGAGGGAGAGTCATGGCTGACCTTTGAAGATTTTTTTTTTAACAAACCAGTTTTATAGATACATATTAATAAAGCATAAATCCATCCAAAGTGTACAATCAATGGTATTCAGTGTAATCACATGTCTGTGCATTCATCACTTCAGTCATTCTTAGAGCACTTTCATTGTTCAAATAATAATAATAATAATAATAATAATAATAAACAAAAACAAGCAAACAAAACTCATCACCTCTCAGGCTCTCTATGCTTCCTTTGCCACACATAACTGCTATTCTTTCTCTTTCTCTGTAGTATTGTGTATTTATATTTTGTAAAAACAGTCTTATATATGCTGTATCACCCAAATTTGTGTTTTACATGAGGTTTTACTATCTTATACAGTCCCATGTTAGTTTTTAGCTTTCCTTCTAGTAATATACGTGACCTTAGACTTTCCCTTTCAACCACTGTCATACCCATACAATAGCACTGCTAGTTATAAACACCATGATATGCTTTAAATATTTCTATTTATTTCCAAAGATTTATAATCTTTTAAACAATTCTGTACGGATTAACCCTCGGCTTTCCATTCTCCAGCTTCCTTCTATTTTTTGGTGACCTATATTCTAATTTATTAACTCCATGAGTTTATACAATATATTTCGTTCATAATAGTGCCATCATACAGTATCTATCCATTTGTGTTTGGCTTGCTTCACTCAACATAATGTCCTCCAGGTTCATCCATGTTGCCATATGCTTCACGACTTCATTTCTTCTTACCCCTGCATAATATTCCATTGTGTGTATACACCACAGTTTGTTTATCCATTCATCAGTTAATAGACACATGTGTTGTTTGCAATTTTTGGCAATTGTAAATAATGTCGCTATGAACATCGGTGTGTGGATGTTCATCCATGTCTCTGCTCTCAGTTCTGATCTTTGAAGGTTTTTAAGCAGAGGAAGAACATCATCAGACGTGTAATTGGAGAACATCACTCTGCATTGCAGAGAACAAATGGAGAGCCATTTAGGCTGCTGCCAAGTTATCTAGGTGAAAAGATGA
Organism: Chaetophractus vellerosus; assembly: GCA_004027955.1. NCBI lineage: Eukaryota > Metazoa > Chordata > Mammalia > Cingulata > Chlamyphoridae > Chaetophractus > Chaetophractus vellerosus. Next base: position 24,625 of record PVKH010001943.1, read on the forward strand.
TGTTGTGGAAATGGTGAGAAAACGAGAGAAATGAGAGATAATTTGGGGGTTAAATTAATTGGCCTTGGTAATGAATTTAATATGAGGATGAAGGAGAGTGAAGGGAAGAGTAAAGGATTGCTCCCAAGTTTCAAACTTGCTCGTTTGTTCTGGATGGTTGAAGGTATTTAGATATGGCTGAGAAAGGACTAGATTTGGAGGGGAAATAATAGTTTGCCTTAGGCATGTTGAATTTGAGATGCCTTTGAGGCCGTGGAGATATTAAATAAGTTGTTAGAAAAATGGGTTTGGACTCATTTAGGCTGGAGAAATAAATTTGGGAACAAGATTGAGTATGGGACAATTAATGTAGGGAAGATGCAAAAAAATGTATTTCATAGTACCATCTCCTGTACTGAATTTCAATAACAGTTGCTAATTTGATGAAATCATTTTTATGAAGTGCCATGTTAATGTATTCCAGGTACATTATTTTCTATAGGTTAAAGTAGATTCTGGAATAGAATTTAGAGAATATGAAGGAAATGGATAGTTAAAATATTCCTTAAACTCTCACAAATATTGGTTGTCTTGACCATGCTTTGGCAGATGTTGGATGGAACTCATTTAAAAATTGGACCCCATGTGCCTTAAGCATGGATATTATATGTTGCCAATTGTCTAGCCCATAATAGATCCATAATAATATTTGAATTGATGTTTATTGAAGTGAGAGCTGTATATTTTAGATATCAGATTTGCAGGTGGCAAAGCTGGTATTCTATTATGAAAATTAATGAGCCTGATAAACCTCACTCTATAGTATTATCCCACCTCTTTGAAGAGAAGAGCTACAGGGGTACATCTGAGCTGTGCTAAGGCTAGTCTCTAAATTATGATTTGAGTCTACTCAAATAAATGGACAAATATACATGCTTGCATCCCCGTAATGTGGACAATATAATTTGACTAGGAAATTTAAATGTAGATTTTATTAGCAAACAGCATTAGCCATGAAAATATAAATGTGGCTCTTATGGAATAAGTCTACTAGCTTCAAAATATACCCCCAGGAGGTTGAGTAAATTAGCCTGTTAGGTGGAGGAAGAAGCCAGAAACAGGGGTAATTATAAAAATATTTAACAACTGGTGTGGTATGGAAACAAACCAATAAGAAAAGACATCAGTGACAGTGCTGGAACTGTGCCCTGGAGAACCTTTTGCTGTAAAGGGTATTTGGTTTGTTGGGTTAGCTGGGGGGTTGGGGAGAGGTATACTGGGGTTGAGGAGCCAGGGTGACATGAGCATGGGGAGTCTTTGAAGGGTAAGAGCAGTGCTTAGGGGTTAGTGACTATGAATGGCAGTATTTAATTATTTTAACAACCAACATGGTCATGCTGTTATGTACTGGCTGAATACCAGCCCTGCCTACAATTGTACCTTTGAACAATGAGGGATGATGAAACTGATGCTCTCTGATGTGAGCATGGCTAATGTTTTGCTATTATTATTGACAGTGATTAACTCATAGGTTATTATGCTTTTTAAGGTCATATACAATAAAAATGTGTAATCAGCAATAGAAGAAATGACTCATCACCATTGCCTTTGACAGGAGGGCAGTAATGCAATGCATGTAAACGGAATGATTCATTTACAAGTAAGTAAGGAGGGAAAGGAGTAAAACACATACCAGTTGTATACCATTATAATTAGAATATGGCCTGTCAAAGGGCTGTTTACACCTTCTTTGATTCTGGGAAGGGTTTTATGATACAGCTCTGAGAGAGCATTAAGTCAGGACTCTCTGCTGAGATTATATGACTTGGACCAAACATTATTTCTGTCTATGAAATCAATGACTCAAAATGGCTGAGAATTGCTGCAAATACATATCTTACGTGGAAAAAAAAACCTCACTTCTGATTACTGGTGTTGGAAAAAATGTTCTTAATCCTTTTAGCAGGATGTTGGATGAAGAAATCCAGTCATACATTTATTGCTTTTCCCCCCAACAGATGTGTACTAATCATGGGCTGAACATCAGGTATACATTGGTGAACAAATGGAAAAGATTCCTACCCTAATGGTGGATTATTCACTTAGAGAGTGTTTTAGTTTCCTAGCTGCTCAAGCAAATACCATGAAATGGGTTGCGTTAAATGATGGGAATTTATTTGCTATAGTTTGGAGGCTAAAAGAAAGTCCAAATCAAGCCATCATCAAAGTGATGCTTTCTTCCCAAAGACTGTGGTATTCTGGAGTTGGATGCTGGCAATTCTTGGTCCTTGGCTTGTCACAGGGCAATGAGCATGGCAGTCCCTCCTAGCCTCTCTGTTCTCTTTTAGGATTTTGTTGATTTCAGCTTCTCACTTCCTGTGGCTTTTTCTTTGTCTGAATTTCATTCTGCTTATAAAGGACTCCGGTTATAGGATTAAGACCCATCCTGACTGAGGTGGCCCACCTTCTTAACTGAGGTAACTGCCTCAAAAGGTCCTATTTATAATGTGTTCATACCCACAGGAATGGATTACATTTAAAAACATGTTTTTTTTAAATTTAATTTAATTTTTTTTTCGGGTACATACCTTCAAACGAGCACAGAGGGAGAGGCAGAAATTGAACAAATATTCCTCCAAATATATATAAATACAATGTTTCATAGGAGCTACAAAGGAACACAAAATGGTACTGCAAAATTGTTTTATAGGGGACTGAATTTTGAGTGGGGGATCAGGAAAGATGTCTCTGAAAGAGTGATAATTAAGATGAGACCTTAGGCATGACTAATTTTTAGCCAGATGAGGAGTGAAGGGAGGAAGTATCAAGAGGTGGGAAAGGCAAACTTGGAGACCAGTACAATGGATGTTCCATGAACCAACACCATAGTAAGGGGGAGAAGGAGAGAAGGATACAAGATGAGGTTGAGGAGTAGGTAGGGTCTTGTAAGTTTTGTTAATATTTTATGTTATGTTGATGGCAATTTGGAAGAGTTTAAGAAGTGACACGATCCTGTTTGTGTTTCAAAACTAATCAGCCTTTCCAGGAATGCTCCTGTACACAGGAAGGCAAACCTGTTTCCCCAGGAGTCTGGGGATCTCCAAAACCTAAACTGTTTCCAGATTCCATATCGTTCAGGCTCATTTTCACCCCAAAGGCTCTACCACTGGTGCCCAAACCCTTGCCCACTCAGAGGAATTCCTTGCTCCTTCATCATCCTTCAGTTCTCCAAGAGAAGCCAAATCCAACTGTTACCTTTTGTCCCAGGCAATCGCTCAGGTATGGAGAAGTACATAAGTTGGTCTGGAGGACGAGGGCAGCACTGCTTGAAACGATCCTGCCGCAGGCTCCTTACTTTCCTCACCACCCTCTGACCTGGGGCTCAAAGGAGAGTCAAATCAGCGAGAGCTCTAACAGCTGGAATTCAGGTACTGGAGGAAGGTAGTTTTCTCCTCTTGAATGCTGATATCCTTCTCAGATCACACACCCTTTTCCAGGTTCGCTGGCCCTTCTTTCTGCACTCTTTGCACTTGACTGTGTTCCTTTCACAATATTTTGAATTCACCTTAGATTCTGAGTTGTACTTTATTTACCTTTGATAATTAAAATAGACTCTGATTGCTTCTTCCATGTGATGATTCAAGCATGGGTTCCTCACTCTGAACCTTGCCTATATCTTGATCAGTCAGACAATATCAACAGAGCCACTTTTCCTAGACTTTGTCTTAGTTTCTGTATTAAAAACTTTTCCCAAAACATTATTTGGAAACTGGTATATATTATGATACTTTGTTTACACTGCAAATGCTAGATGGACGTCTATCATGATCTCATATTAAGCAATGTTTATTTTTAAAGCAAATTGAGTGGGACCGGCTCGATAGCCCAGTGGATAGGGCGCCGGCATACCACATGGGAGGCCCTGGGTTCGATTCCCGGGGACCTCTCCTAGCGGGCAGACCGCCTTGAGAATGGCAAGCCGCCATGGGCGGGCCGGAGCCGCCGTGGGCAGGGCAAGAAGCTGCCACGGACATGGCAAGGGCCGCCACGGGCAGGGCAGGTCGCCCACGG